>LUCW03000242.1:85000-127500 GCA_001586965.3 Sphaeroforma sirkka
GTTTTTATCTGCTATTTTCATAACACTCGCTGATGAACAACGAATTTCTGTCTGATTTCGTGGATATACGCAAATTCTCTGCCGATGTTTGAATCAATATGTTCCTTATTACTGGTCCCACATACGTGCGTCGTCCCTAGTGGCATTTCATCTGCGCACATTTGTTTTGATACATGCGCTTTCTTGTACTATCAATATGCGTCTGTTTTTTGACCCGCATAAAATTGAAATGTGTAGCCAACTGTGCTCTTTTCCACGACCTTTATAGGGCACGCGTATACTTTCTATCGTAAGTAAACACTAGACATCATTCTTAGTAGAAGCACACGGAAATCTTAGTCAGTCTATATATGTGTGTGTATGAATGTATGTGTGTATGTATGTATGTGTGTATTGAGTCGAACCCCCATAAAAGTTCTAAAACTTACACTTTGTTCTATCTCGCAGATCAAGCACAACCTGCTGCTCACTAAGTACTGTGCAGTGGAGTCAGGCACACGCCCTTGCATTCAAACTACGCTTGAGAGCTTCACACGCGTGCTGAAGTCCTTCGCGACGGAACAAAAGGATGAGCACAGGGGAATGAACATGGAAGGCATGGTTGCAGCCTTTAACAAATCACTCGTGCTGTATTCCGCGCGACAGTTCCATGCCGCCGCATCAGAACTCGACAGGCTTCTGGTGTATGTTGAAGCTGGTGTAATCGTGCTATTTGTACGAATTTACATTTAAAAATATAGAGTTCGGGGAAGGTGTGGATGTTCAGTATGGTCACGCTGTTATTTTTTGGGACGGATTTACGATGTTCACAGATGCTGTAGCGCGCAGGACACTTCAACTCCGCTGTGATGGACCATCCAGATTTTCAGTTAAACTGGCAGTGGTTGTGACTGCTGTTATTTACAAATAATGTACAAATGCTGAATGCTTGGAAATTATATACGTATCGGTGATATGGTCCAGTAGGAGATGATTATGTGATGGTAGTGTCTCGCTCTCCATTTATGTATTACGTATCGGTTATATGGTCCAGTAGGAGTTGGTAAAGTGGTGGTAGTGTCTCGCTTTCCATATATGTACTACGTATCGATGGTCCAGTAGGGGTTTGTTATGTAAAGGTAGTATCTCGCTCACTATTCGTGTGTTCTACTCTGTGAGATGCTCGATTTCTCCGCGACGAAAATTGACTGGCTATATGCGGTGATGTCATGAGGATGTTTTGATAACATTGTGTGATTGTCTTACGCATGCTTCATCCCAGCTCGTTCGTTCCCTTTGCTTACTCGTATCGAGAATTCCGGGGTCTTAGATGTTCTACGGCCGGTGTGCTAACATGTGTGAATTTTTGACATTCCATCACAAATCCTCTTATGGTAAATATACAAGTCTGCTTACTTGGGTTCTCTCTCGGGCCTTTACTATTCCTAAAATGCTGTACGTCTAACAGGTTCTTGAGCTCTACATCAGACAGGCTTTCACAGAACATATGCTTTCTGCTGTTGGATGTATGTCTTCTGATCGGTGATGCGGGACGGGCTGCGCGCGCCTTCGAACTTCTTGACAAAGACATGGTCGCCATTGACAAGGACGAGAAGGATAAGGACAAAGACAAGGAGAAGGTGTGTCTCAACTTATCTCCAATAAGCGATTGCTATTGAGCTTTCAACTCACCTCAAATAGACGTCTGCAGTACCAATACATACCAGTTTACACATGGATTGCTCAGAGTGAAACTGTACATACCTACATGTTAGTTGTAATGCGTGATATCAACCCAACAGATTCGAAGGCGCCAGTTGTAATCTCCGTGTTGTACCCACCCCTTTCCACTTGCACACCACCTACAGTCGCAACCAGAGGAAGAGATTTCGCAGTTCCGTTTCTTATTCCATCTGTACAAAGCTAAGCTGTATATCATGACGCGCTCGTTCAAGCTGTGCAAACGGGAAATGAAATCCTGTCTGAATGCCAGTAATTCGGTATGATACAAGTCTCGCTTTAACAGGCAGATCCTGGACGAACTATTTCTTTGTACCGAATCCCTACCTATTTTGAAGCACGTGTCGCATATCTGATTCGCATAATTGCGCGTGCTTAAGACATCTTGCCATTTCTTGCTCCTGCTCACTGCACTGCGCCACCTGCCTATCACTCCATTGCCAACAACAACCCGTCACTCATTCTCCTTACAGGAGCCTGCCGGATTATTCCTGAAGGGTAATTTTGAGTACCTGCGGAAGAATCACCGCAAGGCCATAAAGTTGCTCAACGGGTGTCCTAATCTGCCCGCGAGTACTGTGCTACCCGTGCTCTACTATAATAATTTGGCCATAGGTGAGCCAATTCTTACACATAGTGGGCGATAAAGTTAATCTTGCACAGACTTGTTTGTGCGATATGGCCTCTTACTTGCTTTTGGGTTCACATGGGTACCGATAAGTTGATGAAGGTCCAAAACAGTCTGCGAATAATATGATTTCATAGACGGGTGGTGTTCGTAATTAAGACCGTATTCTTTCCATTTGTTGTGTTATCTACAGTCCATTTCCAATTGAACAAACCGAACATGGCCGCATTCTACTTTGCTAAGGCATGGAAAGCTAATGAAGTGTTGGCGGCCGCGCAATCAGCGAGCCAAGGTACATCGGTGTTGGAAGCCGATAAACGTTATGAGTTGGCGTACAACCATGGATTACAGGTATGTATAGACCAAGATTGTGTGCTCGTGTTTCCTGTGTATCTTTATTTATATATTAAAACGCTTGTCTTTCAAGTGCACGAGCTGTATCATGTTCAATCCTTTCCGACCAGGACGAATGGGCATGTAGGTATCAGTGCACATCAAATTTGCCCGTCAACTGAATAGCTGTCACCGCGATTTTGTGCGTATACTTAAGTTGAAATTCAGAATAGTAAACGCGCATCGGATTCTCAACATACACCGATGGGCCGTTTCTGCAGCAATGACCGGCTGCAATCCAATTACTACATTTGTTAACATTATTCATCCTCGTGCCTGTGTATACCACAGCTCCTGTACTCAGGTCAGCCTAAGGCTGCCTTTGCCTCTTTCATGCGGTCTATTCCCGCCTTCCGCAACGAATGCCTGGTGTGGCTCCGCTTAGCCGAATGCTGTGTGGGTGTGCATGCAACCAGGAGAACGGCCTTCAATCGAGCATCAGAGCCTGTGACCATTGTGAAAAAGGTCGTAGGCACTAAGCCGTATAAGACCGTGGTAATATCCGAGAACTTCCCCGATCCAATCAAGATGACCCTGGCGAGTGGGAGGGCTAGTGTACCCCCAGGGGAGCAACAGGAAACGATGGAGACCAATCCCGTGTGTGGGCATGCTGAGCCTTCGCTGCAATTTGGGCTGTGGTGTGCTAGGAATGCCATGGTGTTGGCGAGTGCACAGCAGAGCAGGGCAACAGAGGTACAGAGTGCGTACGCGAGTGCCAATGCGAGCCTGGCTGGGAACAAGGATGACGATAGCGGCAACCATGGCAATCAAAATAGCAATAACAACAATAGTAGTACTGTCGATATTGACGGGGACGGGCTCTCAGGGCCGGATGCGGAGTGTGTAGAGACAACCATCCAGCTGAACATTGTGTACCTGTCCTTACACCTGTGCGACTACAACTCGGCCCTGTCGGTGTGTAAAGATATCCTTACGCAACGACAATCGGACGGTAATACCGAAAGAAGCGCTAGCAAGAGTGTGTCACCCACGCTGAGGTGCATTGCGCAGTTGTACGCGGGAGAGGCGTTGATACGTCTCGGGCGTATTCAGGAAGCTGAGCACATGCTCAGTCCCACCGCAGAGGGCTTTGAAGGTGCGTTTTTGGATGTGACTGTGAACATGAATGACCCCTACACTCTGCCACACAGCGCGCATATGCAGCCTGCGGCCCTGCCTGGGTCCAGCAGTCATAACAGTAATTTGAATAATGGGCGTGTGAGTGTTGGCAGCAACAACGGCAGCACTCAACAGTCTTCTCCCGGTATGTTGGCCAACTCATCGGTTGGAGGGGGCACCAAATGTGCTAATATGTTGTACAGCTCGCGAGGCGTGCAGAGTTTTGTACAGAACTCGCCCCAGACTGCTTTCAAGGCCCAACTTCTGATCAATCTGGCCGTGGGATTCTGCCGTAGAGGTGACTTTGACAGAGCGGAGAACGCTATGATTGCTCTGATGCGCCTTCTTCCTCCAACCGTGCCGTATCCGCCCCAGGCTGTATTGATAGCCGTTTATATGGATATTGCAAGAGGTATGTAACCACTGTCAAATTTTGATGACTTTTTCAATGTATTTGTATTGTATGATCGTGTTTATAGTTTGCTTTTCATCCTGCACTGAACCCGCCATTCATTCACACTTTTTATATAATCCGCTTCCTCTGTTAGGCAATTCTGTGAACGCACTGCGAATGGTAAAGCAGCATTCTCTCCCACTTTCGTGGACTAATATTGGACAGAACAACAATTGGCGACAGCAGTAGCTCGGATAGCCGTCGTCAACCGCACGAGAGTATATATGCACATGGACATGGGTCAAATGGTGTATGTGCGTCGCGCCTCAATCTTGCGTTCAAATGCAATAGAGATGGCACGTTGTGATATTGTACAATTAGAGGGTATCGCATACGCATATACACAATCGGGGTAAGTGTTCTCGCGCTCCAATGATTAGTGATACTTCTACAGCGAACACCAAGCGTCCGTCTACGTATACACTCAGCACTCAATAAAACATACTAGATTGACGATGGGGTGGTGAATGTATATTTTTTGGTTCATCGCTTACGCATGTGGGGAAGTTGGAAAAGCTTTTCTTTTCTTTTTTTGTTCGGATGATAGTCTGCTTTTTAAATAGGTGATACAGTGGATTATAGAGATGAGCTGCTGACTCCGGGTAGTACTGGAGGTGTAGGATACCGGTGCAGTTTTTGCTATCTTTGGTGGAATGTACTCGCCCGTGCTAGGCCAGTTGGAATTAGATGCATCGTGTCGCATACCATGGTCTATTATAAATACCATCCTGACTGCTACTAGTTTTCTATGGATATGCTCATAGCATCTTTGATTTACTGTAACATGCCGAGATGGAAACTCGCAAGTTGTAATATTAAGCAACTGAAGGTGATTATATGTACGTCAAGCTGTTGTATACGATGATCCTTTGGGTTCAACGAGTACTAAAATTATCACATCACGCGCACATTCTTGAACGGGGAGGGTTTTTTAGGATGCTAGTAATATCTTTCCCTGTCTCTGCAGCTGGCAAATGCGTTGTTGAATTCATTAGTATAAGCCTTAAAGTATTTATATCTTGTATAATGAGCTAGTTTCCAATGGTAGCTGGTATTTCCATATTTTTCCCGATTCGCCTATATCGCCTATTAAAGTTGATCTACTATTTGGCGAGTATTTAGTAAATGAAGTAATATTGTGCAAGATAGCCCAACAGAAATTTATATAAAATTTGTATGTATATATATATATATACATATATATATATTATTCTAAATACCAAATCCGATCCTGTCTTCGGCGAAATTCAACTTTGAGGAATAAAAGTTGGAATTCCGATGGGAAGAAATCTATTCTGTACGGGTTAGTTTCTTTTTGCGCTTGCCCGTTGTAATCATTCACCTGGTCAATATCCTTGTAATAAAAAAAATACATCCGTGCATTAGCATCGAAAGCTTGAGCACTGAGTGTATTTTGCACCATGACACGGCGGATGGAATTTATGGTATACATAAGGAACTTAATTGAACATAAATGTGAATATTGCAGACTAGAGCAAAAAGTACGTTGTACAATGTGTTCTGAACTTCGCCATAGCACGATTGTCTATGTGCATTTAGCTGCAAAAACCAAAACAGCATCACTTACGCAAGATCATTAGGTTTATATAGTCTTCATGATACTTAAGAGAGGCGACAGTGTGGCCGTACTACGTAGACGGCGGTATCAAAGGAGCAAAAGTCAGCTTTCAGTACCCCTGTGATTCTAGCAGAGTTTTCACCATTGTAAATATAGAGATTGAACGGACGACACGCTGCTCAAATCTGATATCGATTCTTCGGGCCGAAAAGGAGGCTACGTATGATTCATAAACATTGGAGTACAGCATTCGTAGTATGGAATAGAGGTGAAAGCTTCCTACGATACGTTACCCATGTGGGAATATTCTCGAACAATGGACCTTGGGGAATATAACGACGCCTACATCGAATATAAAATTGGAAGTACGTACATCACTGATACTTGGCAGTTCGCAAACGCTGATCACCTTACGGGCAAGAACAGAAGTGTAGAATGTCACCGACATGTTCTTTACTTGTAGATCAGCATATTGTTTACCTTTACTTTAAGCAACAAATTGGTGTATCACTTGCCGTTCTAAAAGCAGCAACGATTACTGCATCCATCGGCTCATTTTAGAAGACAAATATGTCAGACACCACACAACTATCACATGAACAAACAATGCAAATAAAGTCGTATTTTATTACGTTATTCATTTCACGAAGACTATGTTTGGTCTGTATTTATAGAATCAGTTGAGGATCGGCAGTAAATTTTATAATCGATGGTGAATAAATTTCTTCAATCAAATCCAAATTAATACACATCCTAAGAGGTCGTTATTCGACACATCATAAATGTGTAATCGACTCTAGAATATTTGATGGGTGGAGCGGGCGTCATATGTCTACTACAATGTGCCAATTGCATAGTTTCATTATTCAACATAAATCAAACACGCGTACCGACACCTCGGTTACCGGCATTTGAAATATTCGCTTATCCCTGGTGTGACAAGGGGAAGATGTTATTTAAGAATGAACATGAAGTTAGTGTAAACAAGCTCGTATGAGTTGGATCCTGTACAACTGCTGCCTATGTTGTATACTCAAATAAATAGTCTGGTTGTCATTTTTAGTATAAAATCAGAGGGTTTGGAAGGAAAATAAAACCGTTTTGTGTCCCTTAATTATGCAACAATATCCATGCAAGAACTTCCATTCAAGAACTCTCCCACAGTCAGGAGACTATTTTATTTCTTATTTCTAAAATATAATTCGAAGTTTATGAATCAACCGGTCGTATAATGCATAACACATCTCCGCATCCACATTTTGGCAAGGATACAGCATTGAAATCAGGTCATATATTTATAAATACATTGATTTGGATGTAGTATGACTTCGTCGATTCAATATATCAATCAGGCTCCATTGTATTTCGCATAATATATATGTTTAATATTGCAAGCATTCGTCAATTGAGATTGAAGGGCGATATTCACAATTCTTTCATGGTTCTCTGGATTTCAAAAAATTATTCGATGCTTCATTATATAAATTGGGATTTCCGTCCTAATTTTATGGAGTACCTCTTCAATAAGGAACATGAAGTTGGTGTAGACAAGCTCTTATGAGTTGGATCCTGTACAGCTGCCGCCTATGTTGCGTATTCAAATAAATAGTCTGGTTGCCATTTTCAGTATAAAATCAGAGGGTTTAAAAGGAAAATAAAAACGTTTGTGTCCCTTAATTCTGCAAGAATATCCTAGCAAGAACTCTCCCATAATCTAGAGACTATTTTATTTCTTATTTCTAAAATATAATTCGCCGGTCGAATAATACATAACACATCTCCGCATCCACATTTTGGCAAGGATACAGCATTGAAATCAGGTCATATATTTGTAAATTCGTTGATTTGGATGCAGTATGACTTCGTCAATTTAATATATCAATTAGGCTCCATTGTATAAGCATAATTTATATGTTAAAAAATTGCCAGCATTCGTTAATTGTGATTAAAGGGCGAGATTCACAATTCTTTCATGGTTCTCTGGATTTCAAAAAGTTATTTGATGCTCCATAATATAAATTGGGATTTTCGTTCTAATGGGTTTATCGAGTATCTCCCCAATTGACAATTTCGAGCTAGTTTGAACTTTGATTGGGTTCTTCTTCAGTATCATATATTTCAATGTTTAGCTAATACGCAAGATCTTCTTAGTTCTTTATTTCGATAGAGATCGGATAGACGAATAAGAATAGTACTCAGGATTAATATGCATCGCTCAAATCGATATGATATGCAAAAATGGTATAAAAGTTTTGCCTGCATTGGAGGAGCATGCGAAATAGCAGATGTCTGAAGTGGTTCATGCCCCAACATTTTAGAAGCCAACTAGAATGCGTTCGAACGTGTAACGTTTGTTACAGGTTCATCCATGTTTTACTGCTTCAAGGCAAATAAAGCTGAATATCCTAGATTACTCTCATGGTTCACGTCAATAGCTTTGTTTCTAAACAACTTTGAAGTGCTACCTCCTCGTAGTCTTAATGTTAGTGTCTTTTTAAAACATAAATAAAGAGCTGCAAATCTTATATAGCAGATTGTCCAGACTTAGATTCATTTGACCCCGAATAAGATTTTAAACTCAGTTATACCGAATATCAAAATTGATTTGAATAAGAGTTTGCTTACCTTTAATAAGCTCCTGAATCTATTCTCCCTTTTGCATTTTTTTTTCCATCTAGATTTTCAATGGGTTAGTAGACCAGTTTATTCCATCCCAAGAAAAAAAACACATAATCCAATTTATTCACCCATAGACTACGTATCGCAACTTGAGTCCATCCTCCTCAGTGACGTGCAAACAGCCTAAACGGTATCAATTCTGCCTCTCAAAGCTTGATCAGGCAAATATCGACCTACTATATATTTTTACTGGGTGTACACCATGTTTAAGTTTTACTGCTTATATGAGTTGCCATGGGCTCTCATAAGTTTTACCGAACTCATCAGTTATCTCCAGATCATCTCACGATCAATGCATTGACAGCTATCGACGTAAGACTTCAGTTTAAATACCCAGATCACAGCCCTCCATGATTGTTTTACAAATGAACTTAAGCCCCGCCTCCAGTACTTAGTCATATAAAACTACATAACCTTGGATAAGCCAGTTTTCCTCGACTATCACTGACTGCATGATATCTCTTTGCTCTCCCAAATACGCCTGGAAATTTTATTTTTTCATATCATCAATTGTACTTGCAGACACCGGAATTCGCTTGATCCGAAGTATTTATGTTGCCAGGCTCTGAGTCACAGGGTCTCTGTGCCTGTCACTAAGGTACATTTGTAGACAAATTAGAGTGCTACGGGGTACATAATCATCATTCAAATAGGTTGATATCGGAATGCGTAAAGAATTTGTAAAGAATTTGTAAAGAATCTGTGTAAGTGTTTATAAATGATTATCATTGGTGCATCACAACCAATCATTTTATATGTATTTACTTATATTTTACGTGCCTGTATGTCCATCCCGAATGAGCTCACATAAACCCGAACTCTTCAAATATGCGCACGTAATGTACGTTACACGAATGAAATAGGCGTGTATTATTTTACCGATGTTTCAAGCATCATGGTTTTACACAAGGCTCCTTACCTTAGTGGTCACCTTGGTTTGGTCGCGTCAAAAGTGCAACTCCCTGGCAGAAGAACTCCTCTATAGGCAGTAAGGAGAAGTATTCGCTGAGAGGTGGCGCGACTTGACAGAATTGTGAATACTATATAACACTCGGGTTATATCGCGACAAGGGGCAAATTGGATCCAGCACCCGACATGCGAACAAATCTCTTCAATACGACTTAGAATTATGTCAACACACTATAGCATCAGCTCTCCAGTTAGAAGCGGAACCTTTAAAATTTATGGGTCCGAAGTGCGCTCATTGCCGGAGGTGTCGGCCTCCCTAGAACATGGTGAAGAAATCTCCGATTTTGAGCGTGTTTTTGATTGTGTATCAACCGGTTTACGCTACTGGGCGTGGCGCATAATGGTACAATTTATGCCAGACCATGAGACTTACGAAAGGCGTAAGGATAAAGCAAATGCTAGTATTGGAGAGCTAAAAATGCTGAAAATTTCTGATTTGGAATCAGCTATGGGCAAACAGAAGATACCGAACTTACCCGACTGGCGGAGCAAACAGGTAAAATAACTCGCTCAGTTCTTTCCCGTTCCCAGACACAATATCGCATTGGCAAGCACTGAAGCCATCCTCGAGCATACTATCGAAGTAGGAGACCGTGAGACGGAACTTCGCAATTGGGTCGAGGCTAAAGGCGATGGGATGGAAATGGTCATTCGCGAGCACTGGAATACCATTATACCAGCACTCGTATTACTAGTCCAAGCTGCCCTTATGTTCCAGATTGCCAAAGAACAGAGAGCGGGGCATACTCATAAATTGAGCGAAACAACGGGATACGAATTAGGAGTGCCATTCTCTAAATGGCTTCAACCCCTCTTACCAGTGATGAAGGCGGCAGGATGGACTTGGGCGCAGAAACAAACCCTTACAATCAATCGTTTGCCATTGGAAATGTCCGGGCACAGTTCTCTATCCGACCCAAAAGATGTACCTGATCTCACAAGCAAAATTCAGAGGTGGTGTACTCGTTATGTTAAGTTAGTGACCGAACGTGGAGCAGCCGCAAAGATCGTAAATAACATCTCAATGAATAGATCTAAACATGACAAACACAAGGCAAACAACAGTCATGACACAGAGCTATGCTTCGTCCTAAAAATCCAACGCGAACATAACGACAAATCGATTCAGGATCGGGGGGATTAACACTGAGCAGTATATGGAAATGCAAACACGCTACGGATGAATGCCGCAGCAAATGCGCTAAGGTGGTCATCAACAATATCCAGTCAGATGAATCCACAACGCAGAAAGGAGCAGTTCCCTAGCGTCCACGCCACAGTCCACACCGATTCAGTAAGCAAAATGTATTTTTGCAGGTAAAAAGTATCCAGGCGATTGCGATCCTGAATATAAGTTGCCCCTTTACACGAAAGCTGTCAAGGCTATTAGGTCGCATAAGGACTTCATTACAAATGAACCTTAAGGTTCGAACAAAGTCACTAAATGTACATTCACCCTTTTTCTCGATGAAAACGTACTGAAATATGGATCAAATATGTACAAATGTACATTTAGTGACAAATCCAATTTTTTATGTACATTTAGTGACTTTACCGTGCATAATTTGCTTAAATTTAAATTAAAGAGCCTTCGGCTATATCTATTTTTTTTACAAATAAATGTGTTGAGGGGGGGGGAGGGGGGTATGTTGTCTTTTATTGATTGAAGTTGATATATGCTACTTCATTCAAGCTTATCTCATTGCCTGGTTCGCAACTCACGTGGTCTGTGATGCTCTTTTACAGGAATATACAAGGATAGTGTTTCAGAAATCCATTTCTATTTCTGTTGTCATGTTGGACGCTTGTGACATATTCGTGCGAAGACAATGCCTCCAAATCATGCACGAGTTGTGAATTTTCTGATACTGCTCTAGCATAGGCACAAAGCAAACCCCCACAGCTAAAACTGTCGTGTTGGTTTATACCGCCTACTTTTAGGCTGTATATAACATTATCTGTGAGGTAACATTTCATCCATCGTACTATATAATTGAATTGTTCGTCAGCTCTAACAGGATTTGGCATACCATCTAAAATAGTAACTGTAGCAACAATCGCCAAGTTCCAATGTGCGTTGCTATGATTTCATGGGATCAATACAGAAATCCTTTCGGACACCTGGATACTTGCATAAGTCCTTCATCCATACTCTGTGTACATCAGCATCACAGAAACGAACAGCCAAAGAGGGTAATTGTTATAAATGGTAGAATACCCCGGATATAAGCGAGCCTTTGATACACTTCCCTGGTTTGCAGCATTGTACTACAACGTTCTCCTGCAAGATCCAGCCGCCGACATAAAATGACTTCGACTCTGCCATAGTACCTTTCACTACATTGGTATCTACGTTGAATATCTCTTTTCGCTTCTTTTCTACATGTTCACTGTTTCTACTGCTTATTGCAGAAGGCGGCGCTCTCTTTCTCAACAACGTAGAGTGATACAACTTGTTTTGCTAGTTATTAACACTCTAGACTTGCCAAGCGTCTTGCTTCGTTTGGCTGCTAGGCGCGCGTTGCGGTTTGCAGCCAGTTTTCCCTCATTAGTGCACCCGATGCATGGATTTCGGCCTGATATGTTTAATGCTCTAATTTTCCTGGCAGTTCACTGCTAATTGTAGAATGGGAATATGGGGATCAATAAAAACTTTACCGAGTTTCACCTTACAGAGAATCGTCAATCCTTCTCAAAAATGTAAAACACGCCTTGATGCGTAGTCATTATTGTTGTGGTTACTAGCTGTTGTTCTCATTTGGCTGGATGTGCATTCCTTGTCTGCAACGATAGAAGAGCCTGTCTCTGTACCAAGTAATGTACATATTATGTCAGCAAGCACAAGTTTTGAATATGAACATAATCATTACGTTACTCAAATATAGTCTTTACACTAACTCAACTATCAGAGATATACAGCCTGAAAAACATACTTTCACTGGTTTCCGTGTCACATTTCACTGGAGAGGTTTCTGTCTGTATAGGTGTCGGATTGTTATCAGCAACTGGGACGGACGTAATGATATCTGTGACAGGGCGGTGACAGGGAGAATTAAACTATTGGAAATCAGACTTTGTATCCATCTATTCTTTGAAAGACACATTTTGAAAATGTTCTACATCCATTTGATGCGCCACTGGAATCCCTTACATACCGGCAAAACTAGACGAGGTCATTAAGAGGAAAACTTCCCTCTCCGTTTCATATTGCTTGATAATTTGATGTAAAGAAGCTCCCTTTTGATGTTCTCCCGAGTCAATCGGTTGTTCCCATTGCGCCATCAGTTTCGCTATACACGTAGTAATGCGTCTTACATTTCCCCTGTGAACAAATTTTTGTTATCTTATAAAAAAAATCCAATTCCTTCTCTTATCAGCATCGATTCAATATTTTAAAGAAACGGAATATACATACGTGGCAGATGACGTTGATGAAAGTGGCGCATCAGTCGTTAGCATCTCCCGTAAGGGCGAATCCTTAACGGTGTCACTGTTTTGAGTTTTTTCGTTAAGTCACGATCATTAACAAAGAATCTCAATTTCTTCCCTTATCAGCACCAATTCAATATTTTTAAGAAACCGAATAGACATACGTGGCAGATGACGTTGATGAAGGTGGCGCATCAGTCGTTGGCAAATCCCGTAGGGGCGAACTTTTAACGGTGTCTTTGTTTTGGTCCGCTGAGTGCGTCTTCGTTGGCGGTTGTTTTTGTCTGTGCGTTTGAGCAGGTGATTTACGAAGCCTGAAAATCAGTTACACAATATATCACAAGCAACAAATTCAACATTGCAATACTGATAATGTAGTCTACCTTGAACTTTCGTGATCTTCTACTAGCTTTCGTATACTTCGAAGATTCTTTAGTTGATACGAGTTGTCGCTGTAAGAGAGTAAAATAAAATTCAAGCAAAGTCACAAATGATTACACAAAAGAGACTTGCCATGGAGACTGACGAGTACGCGCAGAATCAAATAAATCAATAAAACACATACTCGCCATCGCAGGTGTTGATGTTACGGCCAGCTTCTCCACACTTCTAGCACGTGATGGTCTTCTTAAGTACATGATTCCTGATACATTCATTGTGGAAAAGGTGTGTATAGTCTTCTTAAGTACATGATCCCTAATGCGATCAAAATGGAAAAGGTATTTTAAATCTTGGTCTTTGAAAGAGCACTGTTTTCTTAATTAACACGCATCAAAACATAATTACTTACCTACGAGATGACTTTTTGTACCGTTTCTTCGGGCGACCCGCTGGTCTCCGAGTAGGACAGGGAAGCAGTGAATGCTGTTCCATATTTTCAAAGTCAAAGGACATCGATTGTCCCGTGAAACTGGTTTGCAAGATGTAAGTTCCACCCAAAACAATCGCGAATACCAACATTTGTTGTACAGGTTATAATCACTTGCGATATTATTCACGTTAGATACTTTAACAATGTGCACAAAGCACTTCGCAGCATGCCCACGAGGGATACCTTCAGACACATGCAAATTGCAGCTCTCACAATCTATAATTTCCCGAGAGCGTACCAGCTTGACTGAGCAGCTCTGAACTGTTGAACTGATTGTAAGTTTACCTGACAATCGAACCAATCTCCGTTTACAGCAATGCTCACGATAGTTACGGTACATGGTTTTAATTTATTGAGGTGGTCTATAGTCTTTTCTACTGCCCAGGGTGTAACCTGGAGAAATTAAATTCGAAAAAAGCGTTTGTATACGTGCATAAATGTGATAACGGATTTGTCGATCAATCATAGTTGATTTGATATCAGTATTGCATACCTGCTTTCCTTCACTCTTGAGTTACCTAGCTTCGTCCTGATACTCTTTTCTTCTCCTCATATACCAATTCGAATAGAGTATAAGAATATCTACTATATTTGCTCTTCTCATGTCCAGGTGTACAAAATTTGCTTGCTCTGTCAAAATTGCGGGTTAAATACTTTTAGGGGATGGTGATATATAAATACTATTTTTTCTTGGCGGCAGGGCAAGTCACTGGTAGGTAAAGGACGAATTGTTTACATACCTACTACATCGGAAGTTATTTGACCATAAACAGAACCATAGCTGTTGTATATCCGCGTCTCAAGAGAGGAGCCCCTTTGAATTTGAAAAGGTTAAATTAATTCAACTTAGTTAGTCCTACACATACAACAGAATTGTATGATTGACGATTAACAAATCGGACTACACTACTAATTACATACGTTTCTGGATCAGTGAAGACTGCATTGTGTTCTCGACGAGCCTCGACGAATAGATAATTGGCGAATTCTTCCTTTCGGCTCTCCAAGTAATCCATAATCTAGGTATTTTCGTTTTGAATTTATAGTTACGATACCATGTTTCAAGCGGGACAAATCTTTATCTGATATTTTTTAATGCAAAGCAAGTATTTATTAAATAAGTATATTCGTGTTTTAATAGGCATTCATCAGAGCATCGCAAATTCAATGCATCAAGTTCAAGCTAGAACTTGTATACTGTATATCATCAAAAACGTGATGAACAAAGGATTCATCAATCGATAATTGCTATGACTAAAGCAGCTACCGAACAGGGATATATCTACCACGCTCAGGTAAGTATATATTTGTATACAGGCAAGACTCGGAATGGGCTTTTTCTTGCACTTCATGCACAAATTGTGAGTTGGTTTAATATTTACCTTTTTCTTTATCTACGAGGTACGCAGACATATTTGGAAAACAACTATCAGAGAGCTCTTTGAATCTGTTCCAGTAGGGCTCATTCTCTTTGCTCGCTGTCGAAATAGCTAACAGCTCCAGATGACCATTAGCATTGTATGTGGTGAGAAACTGAAGTACACCACCGGAAACAGTATTCATATGTGCAGCATCAAACGCACCCCATCTTGGTAGATACTTATAAACTCGCTTCATGTCACCAAGTGCTAAGTAGATTCCGTCGTACATAGGAATATCGGTTTCTACATAGGAACATATAGTTTTGTACACTACGAATGTAGTGTATTGATCACAGTAAACCAAGATTGTTTGCCAAGCATAAAACTACGATCAAACACCGGAGGCTCAACAAGGTTTATCCCAGCATCATGTGGTAAGTACGCGTCAAATTACTATATCTCGACGTACTCCCCTCATCAGAGGTGAGTCGTTGGCTATTTATTGAACAATACTTGATTAACATTTGGTCAATTAACGCATGTGCGTAATCGGACCAGAACCCTAAACTGGGTTTATGACCGATCCAAAAATAAACCCTAATAACCCTAAATCATATATCTGACCACGACTCCCCCCAAGCTGAAGCACGGAACGTGTGCGAGCTTCAGGAATGAAGATAGAGCTAGAGGGCTCGAATTACACGACTCGAGCGGACCGTCGTATCTAATTACTTGAGACAACTGTTCAGTAGTGATATCATATATGCGTTCTGGCATGTACAGTATAGGACTATACCTGTGTCGGGGAAAAACTGCCAATGGCAGAAACCGTGCAACCCAGTTAACTCGATGATTCCAAACTGAGCCCAAGGATTGCTGATTTATACTCTAGAGCTCGAGTGGCTGGTTTATACTCAAGAGCTCGAGTGGTTGGTTTATACTCGGGAGCTAGAGTTGCTGTTTTTATACTCAAGAGCTCGAGTGGCTGGTTTATACTCGGGAGCTAGAGTTGCTGGTTTATACTCCAGAGCTTGAGCTCGATATCCGAGAACAAAGTTGTATTGAAGATAAAGTATTAAAACTGTGCACGTTGGCGCTTACGTGTCCGAATCTGCGCGGCCTTGTGGTAGGTCACTATATCGTTGGCATCGTCAAATGCCTCCGCTGTTTCCCACGTAGGTCCCCCTCGCGCCATCACACCAAGTATTCCATCTTCCCAGTATTATCATTCGTACGGTGTGTGATAATATGGCGGAACTCGACTTCGTCTTCCGTCCACAACTCGTCGTTAAGTGGCGGGTCAGTGCGTCGATGCACTAACCGGAGGAGTTCAACGCGTACCGGTTTGTCTTTGAATTCTGGAGGGGCGGAACCGTCTTTATTTGCCAATTCGTAGCGCTGACCGATTCTAGACTTGACCACATATGGGCCAAACAGCGGCCTCATCGCCTTAGTCGTTCTTCCCTCATACCGCACCATCACTACGTCGCCTTCGTCGAAATATACTGAGTCGTGAGTGTATAGGCGGTCGAACGACTTCGTCAGTTTGCCCGTGTGCTTCTTAGTAATGTAGTGGAGTGTTGGGAGGATAGTATCCTGCAACTGGCCCAACCGTTGAGCCCAGGTATCATTCGTAATCGGCTAGATGTCATGTAACTCCTCAGTAAAATCGGCGAACGGAACGTGGCGGCGACCAAAATACACGCTGAACGGTGCGCACTTATGACATCATGATATGCGAAGATTCTGATAGAGCGTTGTAAACGGGAGGCGTTCGTCCCACCGTAGGAGTACTGCTTCACAGCACTGTCTAATGAATCGTGCAATCTCCTTATAACGTCGTTCGGCAGCGCCCAGTACTTGGGGTCTGTTTGGCGGTGACACCTTATGTGGCGTACCCACTTCCTGGACCAGGAGTTCCACTATCTTGTTGGTGAATTCGTTCCCCATGTCTGTCTGGAGCAAACGCGGGAAGCCATGCTCGCCAAAAACTTATATTAGTGTCTGCACCGTCGTCTTTCGTCTTGTCAGGTGTTGCTCGAAAGTTTGAGTAGCCTGTAGCGATATCCAGGACGTGAAGGATGTAATCGATCTTCCTCCTGGACTCAAGTAGCATCGGAATGTAATCGACTTGTATGTGGTCCCACGGGTAGCGCGCGTCAATGCTGATCATCGGATGAAAACCTTTACGTAGCGTGTCTTGACCCAGGCATGTACCACACTGTCGTTTGACTTCAATTCCAATTCGAGTGCGCCCGGCCACACATGGCCGTTATGTCGGGGTTGTTGAACCGGGTCTGCCGCTCCATGATGGCCTTGTTCGTGGTGAGCTTGTGTGAGTTGTGTACGGCGCTGTCGTTCTTCCGGTGTTGCTTGCTCAACCGCTGGTTGACCCTCTGCTTCTGTCATTGCCACCGATATCTTTCGCGCTGTATCTAAACACCTCACGTGCGCGGTATGTCGTGGTTCTGCATACCCTAGTCGTTGCAAAAATAGTGGGTCTAGTTTGTACCCGTTTGGTGGACCCACTCGTGCGATCATCGTGTGCCCCCCCGGTGTCTTCCCACAGGCATACTTGGCACACTTTAGGAACGTGTGTGGCGTACGTGGAACCAGCACTGGTTCTGACTGTACCAACTGCTTAAACAAGTCAAACTACGGCGCTTTTGGAACCCATAATAAGCATACGGTTGCACTTGCACCGTCGGCTCTTATCTTGCGCAACATTCTATGTATATTCTCCCATGGTGGGTTCATCCACCCGTCTATCGTCGACCAGTTGTGGGCAAACGCACCTTACCCGTCCTCCGAGGTAATGATGTTACCTTACACCTATGTAACTCATCTGTTGTTCAACAGTTAATTATCGGGCGACGAGAGTTCCCACCGCGTGTGCATATTTATGTCCTTTCATTGCTTGTTAGTCAAATGCGCTCTCCCGCAGCTTGTCTCAGGAGCGGTCGCAGGAGCCAAAATACCGTAGTAGGTACAGTGGTTTTCCTGGGACCGGTGTTCACATCCTATTCTTGTACGTGTATATCTATCGTACTCGTCCACATCATCACACAGGTGTATATACATCTGCTTGTTTATCTACCTAAAAACACGCACACGTGTACATGTACAAATACGCATACAACTATAGTGAATATATATATATATATATATATATATATATATTATGTAAGTTGTATGCTTGCACATCAACACGTTCAGCTACAAGAGCCTTTCATCTATGTTTACCTCAACGGACTCGCATACTAATGAATCACATCGCCCCTCATGTCTAGACCTAACATATACATACATACAACCACACCTTTATATAAAATGTGAATGTACTTATCCACACATATCTATTTGAATACAACATACATAACTAGATGTACACGAATATGTATACATATATACTCTAGCATGTACATGTATACATATATTCAATAAACACCTACGTATGTATTTATATGTACGTGTATACATATGTGTGTATATGTAGATATCGATATATGTACGCATACACTCACATGCATATAAATAACCACATATTGTGACGTTTAATCGGTGTTAACACGAGAGATATGCCGTATGGTATATTTATAGAGCACATGGGCGAGTCAGAATCATGCCGCAACACGTAGAAGCAATGCCATGAGCGAGACCTTAATAGTCCAATGCATGTTTTCACGCATATGGATGTATTTCATGTCAAGACAAGTCCACTGAAATATCAGGTTGTACATGTAAACCTTTGTACCCATAATATGTATGTATATATATATAGCTTACGGCTCAATACATATTCATATATAGGTAGATATATTTAAGTACACAACTATATCGATATATATATATATATATATATATATATATATATATATATATGTAAGTAACAACACGTATATACTAACTGGCCCATCTGGTCATGTGCTCTCACCCCATATATACGTGTGTTATATATATATATATATATATATATATATATATATATATATATATATCTATACATCTGCGCACACGTATGTAAACATGTATCTGTATATAAACATACCACTGCGATATATATGTATACACATAAATGTATATATCTATGAATGTGTATATATCCGTCTATACATATACCCCCGAACAACAGATAAAGGTAGATGTATATAACTGTATATCTTTGAATCTACGTCTGTGTGTATATATATTAACAAATATGTATGTATGCACATATATATATATAGTGGTGTTTCAGCGGTGTGAACACGGGGGAAACGCCATACGTGACAATCGTAGTATATATATACATATACATATACATATATATGTATTCTATATCCATGTAATACAACATTCATTGGTACCTGCACATACAGTTACATATTATGTATACATACATATATATCAATGCACGGGCACATACCATTACACCCCCCATATAACACACACACACACACATCATATCTATATATATATATATATATATATATATATATATATATATATATATATATATATATATATATATATTCATCTATATGTAGACTCATCGTACATATACGCATGTGCTCTCACCCCTCCATATACGTGTAAACAATACTTCTGACTAGAAATGTACACCTACACGCACAAGCGATCAAACAGATATCTGTACATATACATGTACCTGCCAGATGTACATATATATGTATGCATACACCTATATATGTATACTATTACCTATATCGGAACCAATGTATATTCAAACAATATATATATATATATATATATAAATTGTGGCGTTTGTACGGTGTGAACACGGGAAAAACACCATATATGACATTTTGAATATGCATTTACCTCTACATACACGCGCACACAGTAGTACATGTATACATATCCATCAACATATGCAAATACATGTATATTCACATGCACATCTGTGTACCCCTACCTAAATGCATGTATCAATAGAAGCATATTCACACGTAGATTACAAAATAGCATATGTGCCTATGCGCTCATCGTACGCAAAACTCATAAACATGTATGTGTATGTATGAGTATATACCCATACACGTATACGCATGTATACTTACATATATACCTCTGTACATTTATACATGTACACATATACATATAAGTATTAGCATAATATATATGAACATTAAACATGCATGTATTCGCGCATATACACACAGACACACACAAACACACGCACACACGCACACACACGCATCATCACGCACATCATCAATATCAATATATATATATATATATATATATAAGTATGTATACACATGCCTATATATATCTACATGTCTATATTCACAAACATATATATACACCTAAACACATGTACCCATATACGTATATATATATATATATATATATATATATATATATATATATATATATATATATATAAGCCCATACATACACATCTGAATGTCCATATCTATGTATACACATAAACGGATATGCATCTATATACAAATATATCTCAATACATATATATATACCTCCGTATGCATCGTGTGTCTACACATGCATATACATACATTATTTATATATATATTTATACATTTCTACACACAGGTGAATATATCATATTGATTTATATACCATATATACATATATAAATACATATACACACACGTGCACACACATTCGTGCATACACATCTACATGTACCTATATACATACTCGTACATGTAGTTTTTATTTTTTACACACGTGCCTGTGACGACGTTCTCCGAAGTATACAAATTCACATACGCATCCACATGTAGATATTCATATGTGGGACTCATCAACAATATACTAGAACTGTACATAAATATAAGTCAGCATATACTAGTATCTATCTACGAATTGACCTTGTGTGTGAGTGTCAATGCACCTGTACCTGTGACCGTTACAAATTTAGTTTTGCTGAGCTCTATATCCACCATGCGTTACCCCAAAACTATGTACGTTCTTGTCATTCACGTCTTCTACATACATTTATACCTATATATATATATGCGCAAATAAATAACATATACATATTTGTATATACAGTTATATGTATATTTAAATCACGAGCAATGTAAAATCGAGCAAGGCTATGCTATTCTCAACTTTTAAACGCTGTTTGGGGCCAGTACACAACATACTATAATCCACGACGACAATACACAACACTTCTGTGAATCAAATCAAACGTAAACAACAGGGTTACATCACCTTAGCGTGCGCAATAATTGGGCCACCTTTCTTCATCTCAAGCGACTAATGCATCTTGTACCCTGCTCAATCTCTTTTGTTCAGATCCTCTTAATAGGATGATATTCAAGTAATATTCAATTCACAACCAAACTTTATCGGCTAGTTAAAAATGTGGTAAGTACGCGTCAAATAACTATATCTCAACGTACTCCCTTCATCAGTGGTGAGTCGTTAGCTATTTATTGAACAATACTTGATTAACATTTGGTCATTTAACGCATGTGCGTAATCGGATCAGAACCCTAAACTGGGTTTATGACCGATCCACAAACAAACACTAATAACCCTAAATCATATATCTGACTACAATCAGCCAAGAAGAGAATCCAAACTCAGAGAGGGACACAGAAATATTACAGATGGAAATTAATCTCGGAGCCGAAGTGCCGGGAGTACGGAAACATCATTATAGAAAATCTCTGATGGGCATAAGGGCATCCTTAAATATCGGAGGAGTACAATCTAAACGTATAAGGCCAAAGATTACAATGGAAGCCACGATCAGTTGAAGACGTGGCGACACTGCTTTTGGATTGAATCATAGATTAAGTGAAAACCTTTTTCACCTTTTAAAAGAGGTGCTTTTTCATGGCTCAAGGATTACAAGTCCAATACATTTGAAAACAGGGACTCGAAGCAAATAAATCACAACTATTCACTTAAAACTTAAAACACTGTAAGATACTTTAATATCTGAGAACAATATAGTGCCTGGGACCTTCATAAGAATATCTCTTAAAGAGTCTATTAGCTGCAACTGTTTTATGTGATCCAACAACGTACGGTTTGATACTGTTCTCACATGCCCTTTCAATTGTGATGGTTTGAGTATCAACCCTGGATGCGCTTGTAAAGCAGAATCACGATACTTGCCTGCCTTAGATTGTGGGACAGTATACTTGTCTAACACTTTCAAAGTTTCGCCGGTTTTGAGTATCTTCATGTTGTACTCTGCAAATAAAACAGTAATAGAGTCAGGTTGGCAAAGTCCGACTACATCAATTTGGCATGAACAGTGCTAACACAAAATATATACAAAAAAAATCCCAGCAATACAGTATATTTTTGATACCTCTTTTACGGTTTCGTTGGTAACTTTTAGCTGTACAAGTACGATTTGTCTCCTCTGTCGTATGTCGATACAGCCCTTTTTCTATTCATTTAGCTGAGAACCAAACCTTGCAGCTATCTTCAGCATTAGGTTTTACTTTCATACCTGCACACGCGTAAGGTTAGTAGTTAGAATTTGAGCAATGGTTAGTTAATAATAAAGAGATTTGTTAAGACTGCGGCCACTACGACTATGACCGGGTCTTGCGACCACTATGACTGCGATTGTCACCTGCGACAAGCAAGGCTGAGGCTCTCGCCTGCACCGCTAAATCTGCATCTTTCGCCTGCGACTCGTCTTAAGTCTGATGCTCTCGCCTGCTATATATATATATTTATATATGTATATATGTGTAAATAAATACGTATATATTTGTTAAAAAAAAACCACTGCAGAGAGAATAGAACCTGGCCCAAAAAAGCATTATCTTAGATAGTCACTCATCTTTGCTGCTGCGCCATTGATATTGTGTAATTTTTGAAAAACAAAATTTAGCCTAATTCCTGTAATTGGGCCGCAGGCGAGAATAAAAAAACTAATAAAAAAATATTTAAAAAAAATCAAAATTAGAATATAGAGACAGACATTTGCCGCCAAATTGAAAATCCGCGTCATGTGTTTTTGTGTGTGAGAGAAAGAGTGTGTGGCACTAAAATCATTTACAAAATAATGACAGATATCACAGATAAAACTACGATCAAACACCGGAGGCTCAACAAGGTTTATCCCAGCATCAGCCAAGAAGAGAATCTAAACTCAGAGAGGGACACAGAAATATTACAGATGGAAAGTTAATCTCGGAGCCGAAGTGTCGGGAGTACGGAAACATAATTATAGAAAATCTCTGATGGGCATAAGGGCATCCTTAAATATTGGAGGAGTACAATCTAAACGTATAAGGCCAAAGATTACAATGGAAGCCACGATTAGTTAAAGGCGTGGCGACGCTGCCTTTGGATTGGATCATAGATTAAGTAAGGACCTCTTTCTAAATATTGGAGGAGTACAATCTAAACGTATAAGGCCAAATATTACAATGGTAGCCACGATTAGTTGAAGACGTGGCGACGCTGCCTTTGGATTGGATCATAGATTAAGTGAGCACCTTTTTCACTTTAAGAGGTGATTTTTAATGGCTCATGGATCACGAGTCCAATGCATATAAAAGCAGGGACTCGAATAAAATAAATCACAACTATTTACATAAAAAACTTTAAACTCTTTAAGATACTCTAATATCTGAGAACAATATATATATATATATATATATATATATATATACCGAAAAATCCTATATCGACGACGAAAGTCTTTCAACTGCTTATTTCGGAGATAACCCTCAGAAGGATCATCAAAATATAGCCGGCGATACTTAGCATGCACAGATGCATGATCTTCAAATATATTTCTTTTCTTACCTTTATTCGAGCCTCCCCATGTACGCATAAACTTTGTAATTTCATCTTCACTACTCGTCTCGTCGATTAATACATACAAAGCAGCGGCTGCCATGCGCTGCAGGTCCTCATTCGCCTTTGTTTCGTAATCATTTTCTCCCGGATAATCAGATAAGATGTTCATTCTGTGTCTGCCATAGTTACACTATCATATGATGCAATACGATGTCAGTTCAGGAGGAAAGCAGCTTTCATGCTGAGAGGTACCATTGTTGTCTTGTACGACATTCTGGGTCTCGGACTATTGTTAGCTGTTTGCCTGTCAAAGACATGTTCATAATGATAAACGTGTCTGTAAAATAGCACACTTTTACACATGAGTTCGTGCTAATAATAATAAATAAATAAAAGTACAACTTTTTATTATTCTCAAACTGGAGGTTTTTTTTTGAAGAATGAAAATTAAAATCATTCAATCATGACATAGTTGTAGAATAATTTTAGAATCGTTTCTACGGGCCCAAATCGATGGCGGAAATGCAAAATAATTGTGAAAATGAATTTGAAATTAAAAGAGTACTGAATAATTTGCCGATGTGACACATTTTCATGGATTTCAAATCAAATTTTTCGTGAAATTCATCCACCGGTGTGAGCAGCTTATTAAATGTACTTTTTACATTTTATTTGAAAGAAGTATGAGAAAGGAATCGAATATCACATTTAACGAATCTAATTGGGCAATTAGAAAACGTACTCGTAAATATGTATGTATATTTAGTGACTTTCCCTGATTCCCATGTAGGCCATGTACATCTAGATTATTCCTCATAATATCTTGTATCTTACGATCAGTATATTGTACGTGCATCCAAGCCCTTGTAGTTGTATGTTTGAAGCATAGTTATGAGTAGCTACCTTCTACACCAGATCTAGCCATAGCTTGGCAAACTATCGGATACCAACTCACATAGTGTCATCCTCAGTCATATCCACTTCTCTCTTATAGACTATCCCTACTAAGACTATACTCCTTGCGTCTTTGTTGGCACAATGCGGCTTCAACCCTGCTGTCTTCCATCAATTAGTTCCTCGTCTACGACCTCATGTGCCACCCATTGTCACCCCGTTGACATGACACATGTACCTTCTCCTAAGCTAGCTTAGCATACAGTTCGGCACGGACCGTACCGAACTAGACCCAGTTAGACTTTACATCCCCCCAGGGACGTGAAACATCACCTCAGCGTTCTTTCTGTATCCCTTGGGTGGCTGATCATAACTCATAGCCAATAAAGTAGGCGCCTCGACCGCTCAACATATTTTACACCCGAAAAGAAATATATACCGGGTTCATGTGAGAATAAATCCAGCGGTATTGCTGATGCAGCCGGCAGGATAATATTGATATATAAATGTGTAAGTCACCTAGCGCTTCATCGCCTGACCCTGGCGAATACGCTTCTGCAGTTTCATTTTTCACTTCCTAAATGAACTGCCGCAGAAACCCTTCCCCATCGCAAATTGATATCCCAGGCGATTAGTACAACGCCAATTCTTCAAACGGCGTTCACCGATGTGCCGAGTCACAAGCTCACCATTCATTTGTGTATGCTTATGTTTGAGACAGTGCTATCTACCTAATACAGTATGTATTAACCTGTCCATGCCAATGTACCGTTTCCGGGCACGTTGACAAGGCCTCAACGACCGTGTCTTGTTCCTCGTCAGGTACTTCCTTGAAGTCGCTCTTGTACGTCAGCCAATTGGTGTATACTGATGCATTAATGTAAACCGATGTAGTACTTTACTACAGTTGTCGATGTCTAGTAATAAGTGTGCTATGTATTTTAATATATATCAAAGTGCGCTTGTAAACAAAATAAATAACTTAGCTTACAACTCAGGTCTTAATAGCTTTAAAGATACTAGTCAAAAAGTGAGGCTAGACGGGTAGGCACCCTTGTCTATTATGCCTTCGCTTCTCGGACCGTCATCGGTTTCATTTATTTAGGGTTTCGCCTAGATATTAATAACGGTCATCCCGTTTGACAGTTGTGTTGGCTATGCACTATTGCGCTTCGCTTCCAATGAAACGGATTTTATCCTTTTAAGGAAAGTACACATTGTCCAGGGTTCCGGCTTAATTGGCCACTTAAGAGAAAAAGAAGAAGAAAATATATATACGTTCCGTCCAAGGTTGGCGTGGCATTCTCTAAGGGCGACCCGAGGCTGGTGCTGAGTTATCATTGATTGGTTTCTTAAGAAACCAAGTCAATAGGAATTTAGGTTGTAAAACCTAGGTTTATTATACCTAACCCGCAAATCTCGGCAAACGGTAATCTTTCCTGAACCACTACAGCGACTATGAGAGCCATACCATATGTTCATACATTGTAATATACATACTTGTCAATTTTGGAAATAAATAAAAGTCATCTCAATATAGGATGTTATAGAGGAGAGCCATTGTTTACCATCTTTTAGTATCTTAAGATACATAAGATTGTTCACAGGTATTTAAATACCACATAATAAAACCTCTACCTTAAATGCGACGGTGTGGATATTAATATTCTAGTTTTATATACTTACGTATTATATATGATTTGATACTCCGGGACCTGCTATGATTACATTCAGGCATTGCTGAGCTATTTCCCGCTCAGGTTCTCCAAAGAGCATCTTATATGCTCGCACGTGGACCATGTAGAGCTTCCCAGTAGACGGCATACTCACTACACGGTGAACCAGCGGATCCAACACAATCACATCGTCCGGTCCCATACAGTCCGGTTGTTTTATTTGACTCCTTTGATGGGCGGAACATGACCACTCGACCAACGGCAAACATGGGTACATCGACCCTCCTACGGTTGGCCGCTCTTGCTTGTGCCAACTGCGAGTGGTCATCCAACTCCCAAGCCTTCCTGTCTGCGTCCATAGACTCTGGCTTTAAGAAGTCCAGGGTGACACGATCGCTTAAATCCTCCCTCAAAATATTTAGCAAGTCCACATCAGCGTGATGTAAAATGTCCGTCCATTGGTGGCCAGTATGTACGGAGCCATGCCCATTGTACAAAATCGAGTAGCATTGTACGCCGAGATAAACTCCGCTACTACATCCGGCCACGCACTCTCCCGACCCTCCAGTAAATAACGTGGAAGCCAATGATTACACGTACGGCACAGGACCTCCAAGGGGTCGGGGTGGACCGCATTAACAAGATCAAAGATGGGTTCTTGCTGTAAAATCTGGCCTGAGATCTATAGTCTTGTCCACCACGGTAACCACTCCAGCCATCAGTGGTATGTCCTCGTCAACAGTTAAATACCGCGACCATCTTCACGAAATAATCTGTTGCTCGACAAACCGCGTAGTCTCCTCGAAGGTATGATTATGACGTCGCATCGGGTGTCCTGCCGTCAACCGAGACATGCTGTCAATACCTCAGCACTACGCGCGTGATGGTAATAATTGATTGTGCCACGCCGAGCCGAACACCCTTACCCGTGGCGGCTGATATCGAAGAACTCGTCGTATACCAGTCTGCGACGCACAATGTAAACAGTACACATGGCAACAACGTCCAGAACAAGTTTGTACATCAGTTCACGGTCCGGATCGGCAAAAGTTGAAGAAGCCAGGTGCCTCCTGAGCGCCCACAGCTTAACTATAAGTGGCTTAGCCAGTTGAACCTGATCCTGACCATATATTCAAGGCCTTAGATTCACAGCACATTATCACGAGGCTCCTTATCATAAAGCATTTCCATTATCTTGCAGTTCTTTTTCAACGCCATGGAATCAATTAACACAATCTCCACCAGCTCATCACTGAGTATCATTCCTTTCACCATGGAAGATTTTCAATTTTATCCTTCGTCATCTTGAAGAAAAAAATATTGTCTAGTTATTTTTATTATTCGCTACTCTAAACTTTATCCTTGATTAATAAAACATGCGAATGATGTAGCGACCAATTCCCTGCGAGTGCTACCCTGGAAGTAATTTTGCTACCCTGCAGGTCCGTATTCACACCCTGGACAACATCCGATACACTCTGAAGCGAGCGCGGTTGTGTACCTCAACACATTGAGACGATACTGGCACGCTCGGCGCATTAGCCTCAACCAAATTGTAGAAATACGGCCTCCGGTCAGTCTAAAATATCAAGATCAATTGAGATAATACATTGGTTTTATTTGTATTTTAAATAATTTAATACAAGCTCTTTTTTTTCCAATATTTCCAAAGTGTTCTAAATTCACTTTGATGGCTCCAATAGCCTGAGTATTTGGTATGACTCATCTACTTGGACCTATTTGAGACATTAGTAGATGTAGGATATTATAAACTAAATTTTATAATATCCGAACTACTACTTATAGATTTTGGTCCTCCCGCCAATCTCCAAAATCCAATAAGTCTTTTTTTCTTTTTTTTTTAACTTTTCCTCAGATGGAACTTTATTTATATCAGCTAATGTATTAACGTGACTTACATTATTATGTCTATCTACAAATTAGGCATGTGGTCATGAACACTTAGTACTTCTAGTGAAAATTATTCAATAAAGAACAGCTAGAGGTACGTCCTGTGTGATCGAGGATACTTAGGCTCTTAACAAGAGGCAGTCCCGATCATTCTTACACAAGCTACCACTGCTAAATCCTAGCTGACTAAATTGTATTTTAGTTTAATATAGTTTAAAACCTAGTAATTTCCATCGAAGTTTACAAAATGCAACACCGTTTCAGGCCACTTTTGTTGTACCCCGTACCTGGCCCCAGAATTTACCTTGGGCAAAACCTTCATGTCTAGCTCGACCTCCGCAGTTTCCTGTAGCAGTGATGCCTTTTCACGCTTCTGGTGTGTCTGCAGGTCCCGCAACTGTATGTTCTTTCGTGCCGAGTGCTACGCGCCCACCCAACTCAGTATGCACCAGAAATACCCGGAAGATCGGTCCTGAGCTAATTGTGGTGTCACTGAGCGTATAACCCATCAACGACTCAACAGCGGTTTTAAAGATAGAGTACCATCATCAGCAGGGTCTGTTTGCACCATATTCTAACGCAGACATCCTCCAATCTACCGCGGATCGTCTCCAGAAGGCTTACCAAGCAAAGCATAATGCAAACCTCTTCTCACCTAACCCGCAAATCCCGGCAAACGCTAATCTTTCCTGAACCACTACAGCGACTATGAGAGCCATACCATGTTCATACATTGTAATATACATACTTGTCATTTTTTGAAATAAATAATATTATCCCTATCATTGAAAAAAAAGAAGACACGACTCCACTTACCTCCTTGGTCCATATCTAACATGATGGCCTCTTCGTCTGCACGGGTTGGTAGGACGGCGAGTTGATTACTCTATCCCAGTTACGTGTCCGGCTCCGATTCCCGCGACTGAGCGTTTTTTTTTTGTGGTCCGTATGCATGATCAACACATACACGGACCTCCTCACCATGGAGCAGAAGTTACCCGATTGCAGGTATCCTAGCCACATACGGATCATCGTCCTCATACTTCACACGTGCATATGACGTCATTGTCCACGAAGCACATAAAAATCCACTCGAACTCCGCCCAGTTAAAACAGCATCTTAATGTTTTTTGTTTTTTTTTTTTGGTTATATATATATATATATATATATATATATATATATATATATATATATACATATATATATATATATATATATATATATATATAATAATAATATATATATATATATATATATATATATGTATATATATGTAATATATATATATATCATTATACAGTAATTATATATATATATATATATATATATATATATATATATATATATATATAATATATATATTATATACATATTATATATATATCATATATATAATATATGTATTATATACATATCACAACAATATATATATTAACCATTATAATATGTATAATCATATATGTATGTATATGGCCATATAACCAATATATATATCAGCCATTGCATTAGCCAACCAATATGTGTTAATAGTCAATATGTATTGGCATGCCATACAATGCCATATACTGCTCTGGTCAACAACATGTATTATACATATCATACAGCCAATGCCTGTACTGTTATATACCAGTATGATATATTGGTATTGCATATTACCAATAATACAATACATAGCATGTGTACGCAATAATATTATTGATACACATAGCATTGTAATTGGTTACAGCCATTGTCATTATAACCATTATGATAATAACCAACATTACATTAGCCACATATTATTATTAATAATAACAATAATATGTAATATGTATTATTACAACATATTATTATATATAATAATAATACATACATATATACATAATATATACACATTATATATATACAATATATATATATATTACTGACAATACATATTATTATAATATATATAGCAACATAATATTATTATATAACATACATATATATAGTATATTGGCCAATAATAATGCATATAATATATAATACAAATATATATATATATTATTATATATTATTATATATATATATATATATATATATATATATATATATATATATATATATATATGTATACATATATATATATATATATATATAGCCCGCCTGAGGCCTGAGAGGGTCATGAAGATACATAATAAATAAATAACAAATATTTCGGAGGATAGCCGGTGTCTATTTATCTCAAACGTTAAAGCCATGTGTTAATGTGACTTCATCCATCGAGACGCTCGAATTCAGACAACTCTAAATAAAACAAAGGTAACATGTTCTTAGGTCTCTTGGTAACAGGTTTATTAGGATGGGTTGTCGCTTTTTTGTGTCCGTATTATTCGCCTACTTAGTCGAAGTATTTTTTTATTTGGGGTTCAGAATCAGCCCTGACGATAGGGTTCTCTGGATAACGGGGTAGCACAAACGAGGATCTTTTTTACAAGAGCTATTGAATTGATCTCGTACACAATGTATTTGCCCCTACATTGAAGCTTTAATGAACTGTGTTTTCAGCCGTATTCAAACCGTACATGAACCGGCTATAAACAGTTTATACAGTGAAACAAGAAGGCTTGATAATATGCGTTGCAACGATGGCTGGTACAATGAGACAAGACTATTTGAAAAGTATACATATTAGGATATCTGTAGCATGGTATATATATATATATATAAATATAAAACCCAAAACACACACACACACACACATATATATATATATATGGATCTATACACACACACATACACGTTGTTGCACACACACACACACGCACACACACACACACAATATCATCATATATATTGTTATATTATATATATATATATATATATATATATATATATAATATATATATATATATATATATATATATATATAATATATATATATATATATATATACATACATACATATATATATATATATATATATATATATATATATATATATATATATATATACATGTATATAGCTATATACACACGCACACACACACACACACATATATATATATATATATATAATGCATGTACTGTGCTGTCCAACACTCTTAGTCTGCTGGCAGTTTCAGGTTTTTGCGACAGGGTAGGACTAATAACAACTACACGGGACAACAGCCCAAATCAAATAATCACTAAAAAAACATATATATATATATATATATATATATATATATATATATATATATATATATAATGCATGTACTGTGCTGTCCAACACTCTTAGTCTCCTGGCAGTTTCAGCTTTTTGCGGCAGGGTAGGACTAATTACAACTACACGGGACAACAGCCCAAATCAAATAATCACCTATGCAACCGTCAAACATAAGAGCATGCAAGTATATTCATGTATGCTAAGCGAATTCCTAAATAGCTCAACTATTTTGGGACCGTTGTTCGATCATAGGTACGATCGGTCGGATCAATTGTAGTATGTATATGCGAAACTTCGATGCTGAGCCAATCTTTACTAAAATCGATCCAATGCCGACAGGCCCTGGAAAGAAAACTCTGTGGTTCACCAAGAGACGCCATCAGTTTAATTGGCTACGTGTATGTTATAACTGTGCGCGATGAGTATTCCTACTTCTATCTAGAGTTTTAATGATGCTGAACCTCCCAAGAGGTTTATTGTTGATCCTCACAAAAGCTTTGCACAACTTTAGCGTAAAGCTGTGCATTGGACGCTAGTCGTTAAAGCAGGACGAAATGCGTGTACAGGAGCCAACACCCGCGTGCTGTACGTTTCCGTGCACCAAATACACGTGTACTTATTGACCAGCCAGTGCAGTGTGTGTTGGCCAAGACTTTCGACAGAGACAGAAGGTATGCTTTAAAACATTGCTACCTCTTAAGAGATGGATGTATCGGGCCTATCATTCCAGGGTTTATGCTAATGCGTGACCGAATTCCTTTAGGCCTGAGCGGCATCTTAAAGTTATAATTATTATTGCTAACGACCGGGAAGGCCCAAGGGTCGAGTCACGTGGCGCGTGCCGAGTCTACCTCAGCACAGGAGATACTATCAGAGCACACCAGTCCGATTAGACGAGTGAGCACAGCGAAGTGTTGAGGCAGCAAGCAGGTCCTGTACAGTATTGGAAAGAAATTATTATCGTAAACATGGTTTATTATTTAGCCCAGCATAGAAGGTAAAGTAGAAGAAGTTTAGATTTCGGTAAGGCACGCATATATCATAATACACCCAAATGTAACTTAATACAAGAAACGTCGAGCGAGTTTCTACACACAGTATTTCTCAGGGTAAATAACTATGTATACTGGATGATGGTGATTTCAGCTGTTCACGTGGCAGTATGTAGTAAGCAGCGTTTTACTTCAAGTGCCCGTGCAAGGCTTCCTAATCTATAGAGAGCAACGGTGAGCGACCAGCCAACTACCAAAGCTTAGGATAAGCAATTCATTTCACACATATAAAGTTGACCATGAATGAAGATCTATTATGTATGAGTGTTCGTGACAGTATGGCAAGGTACAGTACCTCTCAGGGGAGAATGGTGTAGCCGTGAGCCATGACAGATTGTGGTACTGGTTCCCTATGCAGTCCATCAAGGCGATAGTCGTAGACTTGCCATCTTTTAATCTGCGAAAAGTGCGAGAGTGGTGGGGGTTGTTGAGTTCATGTATTGAAACCAGCGATGTATGAGGAAAAACCGAACAGAAGGGTATTGTCAAATCCAATACCCAGCAGCAGCGTCAAGAGACGCGGGTCGTATAGATGGGCACAATGTCAGATCACGATGGTCATGCATACGTAGGTGCAACAACTACATACCCAGGCGCTAATAACAACTCCTGTGGCTGGGGATGAACACGCGTGCATAAACATATCAACCCATGTCGACGAATGGATGCATGTGTATACGAATGAAAGACGCCTACAAACAGCCGTATAAAACTCATACAAAATAGAGAGAAGGTCAGAGACATTCATACATTTGTCGACATCGTGATATACATAGAAGTGCACAGACACACGCTTCTCACGTACACCAGCAAAATATTATCTCCGAGTTTGTGTTTAGATGTTCAGACGGATACAATTATACAGCTACATATTTACACGACAATAACGTGCAACTGTCTTAACGTACATCATCGTCACAGGTTCATGAAAAATAGATGTATTGAGGTGCCCAGCTTTATATCAACTATGCTGATTCTAGCCGTGAGCAACACATACATTGGGTGATTGAGATCCGCATCCATGGCTTCTGTCTCTTCACTCAAGACTTCTTTCAGCATCCGATAGATTGGGTCCGAGGAGCGACCATGCGAGAGAATTGATCCGTGTACAACCAAGCCCAGCTGCATTCGAGAATTTGTCGCATATTAAATTGACGTTAATATCTAACATTGGAGCTGTGTTATGGACTGGCTAAACTTAGAACTCAAATGCATTCGAAATCAAGAAAATCTGAACTCAGCAGGACAGAAGCAATATCGCACAAATAGACGCACGTCGCAAACATAAACATCATTCCTCACAAGACTGACCTTGAGCGAAAACGGCAACTCAGTGTTCACATCATACGCTGCAAAGGCAGGCGAGGCCGCCAAACTCTTCGCACGAGCACTGCCGCCCGCATTCGCAAACACGGTGCAAAGGAACGATGTCGATAGAGGCTGAGCAAAGTCCTCCGCCAGCTCATTGGAGAGTATGGGTCGGTCGAACGAGAGCGTGTGTGTGCGTGAGAGATAGGTGGTGGACGGTCGATCAGCGCCCTGCGATTGAGTTATATGACGAGAATGAGGCCACATAAGGCGTACTGCGGATGTACTGCAGCAAACGGATAGTCTCGAGAGGTTGTCAAAAAGGCACGGCTGGAGTTCAAACGACCAGCCATTTATTGTCTGACATGACGATTGAACGAGACATTTATGCAGAAACTTAATACGCATACATACTATACTATATCCACAACACAAACGTCGGATGTAGCATCACGAACCGAACCCATAAACTCTCCACGCACAGCATGTCGTAACTATACATACGGTCGTTCACAAACATTTCCACGTGCATTAGATGCAAAGAAGGTGCGATAGAACTCTTCGTACCTCACTGCCGTGGGCCGGACCTGTGGCACCGGTCGGCGTAGAGGGCCTTCGTTTTTTGTAAGGCATTTTAGGGATCCCCTTCTTCTCCCGTAGCTCGTCAGTGCCGGTGTTTAAGTCCGCAGCACCGCTAGGATCACCTTGTGAATGAGCTGCTCAAATTGGCAGAACGTGTTTTAGAAAATGACTGTAACTGATATTTGGAGACCGTAGCCATTCCACATTCAGTGAGGCACGATATCAAAGCGCTATTATCAGATGAAACATATCACTAGTCAATTTCTGCGTCGGAAGCACTCGACTGAGAGAGATCAAGTACACAATTGAGTAAAGTCGATAATCCTTACCTGCACCAAAAATCTGCAGATTCGCTTCTGGACTGAGAGAAACAACAGAACACGACACTATGGTAGGCCTCTGCAAGGCCAAACTAGTGACTGCGCAAACGTTGCAGCCATCCATCATGGACTGGTTGATGGCACGCAGCCCCGCGGCTGTGCACACATCCTTCCAAACTAGTAAGAGAGGTAGTAGAGATAGAAGATTTCAGTGAATCGGGTCAAACCCAATGAATAAGTCTGCCTAGTAAGGACAGAGTCAACAGTATATTTTTTTTTGGAGTGCACGGTGATAGAGTGTGGACATATATAGTAAAACGTATAAAATCTTTAATGTACTGATTGCATGTGTGATGTAGAAAGCAGTAGACACATATCTGATTGCCCGTATTCTGATAAATATATCGTAACACAGTACTCGTGATGACCCTGCCAAGGTCAGACTGAAGCGAACGGATCAATTAGAACTACAAACAAGCAGATTCATGAAACACAAGAGTGGGCGGAAGCACAGTATTGCATGCAAATCACCACCAGTGTAAACGACCAGGTGATGAACAACGACTATAAACATACTTGCCGACTCTCCGGTTGAGAGCAATCCCAGTTTGCCAATGATTATCCTCCAAGGCATCGAGGTCCTGCGCACGAGTCCTATCGCGTAGTGTGCTAGTAGCATGGCTATCGTTTGCCCCTTTGCCTCATCACTACTGGGAACGTCTCCGCTGGGTTTGCCCGCCCCTGAGTCTGAATTAACTCCCGAGTTTGCGCTTGTATCTGTGTTGGTGTTGGTGTTGGCACTTGTGGCCGAGTGCGTGTTCGCATGCGCATCTGATCCGAGGTAGAATGTCTTCATCTCCAACAGTTCCCCTACCGAATCGGTCCAGACACTTACTAGCCACGGCCCACTCACAGCATACGCACAATGCAGCATTCGAGACACGATCTCCTGCAAGGAGCGATAAGCGACAGGCGGTATTCCGAAAGGAGGATTGCAATGATTAGAACCATTGCACAGAAAAGAAGGGTACCAGGCTAGTAAAAGATACAACAGGCTAACCTGAAACCCGAAAATGTGCAATATAGCGACTCGGTCAATTACAAGGAGCAGGTATCATCAGGCGGACTAATTCATGGGCCTGCCTATTGGGACCCACGATCAGTATCAACTCACAACCTGATAACGAGTATTGCCACGGCATAAAAGACACTCAATAGTATCAACAAGCACACAGATGACTTAAGCACAGCACGCGGATACAGATACCTCAGCAGCTAGCATCTCATTGTCAGCACTAAATTTGACCCTTTGAGGGGTGTCGTCTAACCTATACGCGGGTGTGTAGAGGTAGCACGGGTCCTGCGCGGAGTCGAAGGAAGCAGAATAAATGAGTAAAATGTCAAAGACAAAATAAACAAAATATGTAACAATGGAAGTGAGTACTTGGTATAGCGATTGCGCCATATCTTGACATGCAAAGCGGACATTCGATGCAAGCGGTATTCATCTACTATTTGACACCTGAAATCTACATGAGACCAGTTCAGTCTATGCGTGCGTGAAATGTAGGTTCCTATTATACCCCGCATCCTCCAATTACCCGAATTGTTTCTCAATCTGTCCACAATGAAACAAAGTAGTCAGCTCGCTAAAAGGGCAGAAAATATTTTAAAAATGACCTGAAGTGCAAGACCAAAAATTCAATTGCTACCTACAATTATCATAGGGTTGTTGTCATTGTCGAATATGGGTTTCCGCGCGTACATCATCGACCTGCACTTATTATATACGTTTAAGGCATGACGTTTCGAGAGGCCGATAGCGTTACTAAGTCCAGCATAACCACCCGATCCCGGCGTCGCCAAATCTTCAACTTGAATAACCTGAAAAGCCAAGATGAGATATCAATGAGCACAACGGAACACACACACTCGTATATATCTAGAAGCCGGTTAATTCCGAGCATGAGTCAATCAATCGTCTGTGCTTCGATAAATACCTGCATTGTCACCAAGTGGCGAGCTGTTCTAGGCAAGTGTCCCAGTAGATGTGTGAAACATGCGCTGATATCCGCACACGCAGTGTCTTGCGCGAACGTGTTGACGAAGTAGACAACATAATGTGATTTGTTGTCATAGAATTGACAGGGATCCTCGTAGGACTTGGGAACTACCAATACGCTCAACATGGCCGCCAGAAAAGTGCTGCAGAGGGCAAGTATGAAAATTTAGAACTTTGTGACAACAATTCAGCATTATAGGTAGAGTGATAAACTTAAAATAAGCATCGCAATAAAGTCCACTGTCAGCCGACCGTGCAGAGCTTCTGCCATATTTTGAATACGTGAAAGGTTTGGGAAAATACTTGAACACGAAGAAACGCAAATATATTAGCTGCAGAGGCATCTACTATGGGCTATTAAATTAGACAACATACCAGGCGTTGAAATAGGCGCACATTCCATCACTAGCTCTCACACTCGCTGGTGTCAATGGATCCTCCTTGGTATCCGGACCGCTCGCCATCCCCACCTTATATATACAATTATCAAATAAAGTCGATGCCTCTTGCTGATTGACCGCAAACGGAACGTGCGAGCCTAGCCGTAACATACGAAACGAGGCCGAAACATTCTGCAAAAACGCGCTACACCGAGTCATGAGGTATGGGTTGTCAGGACACAGCGCGATGTACCGTATAGTTTTCTGTGAGTTGAGTGGCTCCAACGACAGCCTGTCCCAGTGCTGCAGCGCCATCGGTGAGGTGGATATAACGTCATCGTCCAACCTACACACCACATCGGGCACTCGCAATGTTCGCGTATACTCGCTTGGTGACGAATCCTCATTGGTGCTGTTCTTGTGGGGATCTGAGTATGTGTGGGCGTTATGTGCACTGGGGGGCATCACATCGTCTCGCCACACACGGGTGAGACGCGGTGCCACGGCTATGCTGGTAGAATTTTCTGCGGGAGCCTCCAAGGCACTCAGACCTCGTATGGACATTGGTCCGCTGACCGTGAAAGGTATGCTCATCCGTGTGGGAGTGTCTGAATTCTGTGCAGGCGAAACAACATTCGATTCTCCTAGCTCGGCGGAGTTGGCAGTACCACCCGCGTCACCTCCCCTACGCGAGACTGCAGAGCTGGTGATATCATCTTCCTGCATTGTCCCACTAGATGTTGCCATGAGCGACCCTGTCCTATTGCTGGATTCGAAGGACTCGCCACCAGCGCTGACGGTCAATTGCAGAGACGCTCTGATAGACATGATTATCTCAGAAACCACCCCTGGGAGCAAGCTCAAGGCTCCCGACAGACGCGCCTTATTCCGAGTACACAGCGCACTACTTACAGCGGCATTGCTAGCACTGCACTGTATGGCGTCAAAGCTTGTATATTCCTTAGTCCACGATAAAGACGTCAGCGCGCCCTCGGTTTTCAACGATGATTGTGTCTGTGTCGATGCAGCCGCGATATCGGTACCATTGCTAACGGTAACAGTCTTGGGATCGACACCATTGATTTGTGTATCAGATAGCACGCGTGAGATATTCTTAGTCAGATTTACACCCGCTGAGATCGGCAGCAAATGAGCCGCAGTGTTTGTGGCCTGTCCGTTTGAATGGCTTTCGGGTATGGGTGCCACGGTCACGTTCTTCGGAGCGGAATGTAGTTGGAACAACACACTGGTTAGGCACCCAGTGGTGGTAGCTAGAGAACGCCGCCAGAGTCTCTGTGCAGTATCGAAGACAGCGGTGCTTGCGGATGAGAAAGGAAGTCACAAACAAGCAGCGATGTGGCGAGACCTGGTCATCTCATTCACGGTAGGTCATGGATAGACTTCGACTGCAAACAAGAGCGTGTTCAACAACCAAAGGTATTGTGAAAACTGTGAAAACTCGACAAACCTACCTGCCAAAAGCAATTCTGATGCATATTCTCGTCGGGCGGGGTTGGGCTGCTGCTTCGCCGCCTGTCCGATGCACCCAGCCTGGTGTCAACAACTACGACATCGTCACTGGGACTGTCGCTGAACCCGCTGTCGGGAGGGTTGTCCATGTTGGCTTCTGAGCAGGCGCTGGGCGTGGTGTACTGGTTGGGGTACATGCGAGCAAAGCTTTCAATGGGCAGTTCCGTGTACCGGTCTGCCAAGTGGAACGCAATGGCATCGGTCTCCACTTCGCCCCAGTTATAGAAGGCCTCCAGGGCTATGACCTCCAAGCCCTGCAACCGCATGCACACCATACACGCGGCGCACTCACTCGCATGCTTCTCACAGTCAGGCGCGCAGGCTTCGCCGCTTTGTAGCACATTCTCGAGAAATGAGGGTTCTGTCGCGAGCACACTTTTCGTGGGGGTTCTAGATATGCGCGAACGCTTCCGCGCTGAGTCGTGTTTGCTGCTACCGTGTGCTAGGCCGGTCCTACGCTGAGGTGTGACGGGGGTTGACCGACTGCTACTATCAATGCTTGTTAGAGTGTTGCTGTGTTTAGTGTCGTACGCACACTCATTTTCATGATTGGGATTGATATCCAAATCCACAGAGAGCAGTGCCTTGATGAATTTAGACTCGACCTCAGGTATGCGAGTGCGCTTGTATGTGAGTATCGACCCTTTGCGTTCTACCCCGCCACTATGTGCCCTGAGTGTATATATACAGGAAAGTGGTAAAAGGAAAATATGCATTTACTTTTAAAAACAGCATTCCAAGTTGACAAGAATAGTCCATAAATATAAGAACTAGGCGATGGTAGCTATCAAATCCGATTGCACAACGCACACGAACTGGGAAGGTCATACGCAAAAGACTCGGGGAGTAAGGAAAAAACGGAGGACTACTTCTGCAAGGAAACAAGAATACAAAAACCCGATCACTTCAGCGTACGAGCAGTCTACAGAAACACTCTTGTCATACCCGTCGCTACCCTCCGCTGCAGCGTCGTCAGCCCCTAAATCGAACAGAGGCGATGGACCCCCGAAACCAGCCGATGAACACTCCACGCCGCAATTGTTCAGCGATGTCGCAGATATCAGCAGATTCGCCAATACACTATCCACGGTCACCAACTGCGCGCCACAACTACCGCCAACGTCTCCTGTTGCCGTCTTGCCCCCGTTTTTGGCCGGAGATGTTGCCACGCTAGCCGCCCTGATTGTCCCCGATGTGTTTGTGATACTAATATTGCTTGCGTCCCGGTTAAAAGTTATGGGCTGGCTCAGTGGCCCCCCTTTCGTAGAAGTGAGGTCCCCCTCACTGTCGCTAGACCATTCGCTAGACGAGCTTGAGCTTGATGCGTGTCTCTTAGGGCCATCTTTAAATGTATATGGGCGGGGTTTAGTACTCTTTGACCACGCTATACTCTCCCGTCGCGGGCCTTGTCTTAGGATAGCGGGCACAGTGCACTTCATCTTCAGCGGACAGTATCCTCGTGTTGTAAATGTGCTTAACTTTGGCAACGGCTCCTTAATGTAACGAGGGCGGTGCCTCAGCTGACTTTGTACTACAGGTGTCAACCCCTGCACTACTCCATACGCTAGATTGATAGTACTCGGAGGATCAATCGCACCTGAACAAGCATATTTACTCACTGCACCACTACAAGCCACGCCCTGGCCCGAATAGTATTTCTTATTCCTATTCCTGAGCCTCGAGCTGTGCTTGCTCAACATACTCGTAACGCTCTTATTCATCTGCACCGTGAGGTTGATGCCCTCTTTTTCCGAACTTTTCTTAACAGGTACAGTTGCCAACGCTGCCTTTCCGGTGCTCAACAAAGGAGGCGCTCGATATGCCACATTCTGGGTTGGATCCCCAATAACACCTGATTTCCCACGGTCCAGTAACTTACTAAAAAAAGGAAAGGTAAGATCAGCGGTCGCTTTAGTTGCAACACTAGTGCTAGGAGCGACATCGGATTTGCTTGAAGTCGATGGCAACTTTTTCAAACTCTTAGTTCTTTTAGTCGTGGCTTTAGCTTCACTCCCCGCTGGCCCGCTACCTTTAGCCGCCGCGGTGGTCTTAGTGCTTCCCGCTCCCTTCGGCCCTGGCGCGTCCGCTTTAGTTCCTGGGCCTGTGCTCTTCCGTACCTTGGGCGTGGGCTCGGTGAAGAAATCAAAGTCGTCCTCCGTCACCTCACTGAGATCCATAACACTGCCTGTCGAACTCTTTCGCGCCAGACTATTTTTCTTCGACAGCTGGCCCTTTTTGCGGGGTCCACCGGCTTTGACAGCCGCGGACGCCTTTGCCGCAGTGTTCGTAGCGGTCCCCACCGCGAGGGTTCCTGTGCTTGTAGTCCTACTATCTGAATCAAGAACGATCTTTTCTCCCGCTTCTCCTTTGATGGCTGCTGGAGGGGCAAATACATGATCTCCTTTGACCTGAGCCCCTCTCCCTACACCTGGCATGCCGATTGCACCTAACGGACTCGCCACAATAATGAGGCTACTTGTATTCGCGTGAAGCAGTGAATGCGATGCATATGGCTGCGTGGACACGATTCCGGATTTAGAGTCCACGGAAACACCGCCTTTGACACCGGTGCTTGTGGCTAGGCTTGAATTTTTACCTTCCAACTTCACTTTCTTGGCTTGGGGCAGGTCTGCGCTGCTGCCCAATACCTCCTCTACAAACTCATCAGCATCCAACACTCGTTTATTGGCACTCGCGCCGCCGCCTGCACTATTTGCCCGAGACGTGTCCGTGGTGACCGACGACAGGACAGTCACGTCATCCCACTCCTCCGTATCGACTTTGGTGGCAACTAGGCCCGTATCAGAATGCTCACCTGTTGCTGCTTCCTGCTCAGTACATGCCGCCGTGGCGAGCGAGGAGATGGTGGTCATGGGCACACGCGTTGCGGAAGGCTTCGTCATGGCACCATCTGCAATGCTGTTCCTCTCTTCAACTGACCACAGCTCACACCCATCGTACCCCTCTCCCGCCGAATTGATAGACACTTGCCTTTCATCGTTCATACCATCTGTGGCAACCGTGTTGGCCGTTCCATTGGGAACAGACAATAGTGCTGCGCTATTGTCCGTGAGTCGCATAGTGTCCACCAGCCGTTCACGCCAGGTGGCGCCTATAAGGACATTTGCAAGCAGCTTTTTGTCTTCAGTCGAGGACCGCATATGTATCGCTCTGTACACGCACACAGTCGGATACAGCATGCCCATTGTACTATCTTCCATAGTAACAGTGACAAAGGAAGGCATCTTCTCACAATCAAGCACGCCTCCTGTGTCCACATCAAATATTGACGGGAAGAACACACTCCACGCCTTAGCAAGCATCTCGCGCTCACTCGTTGACACTGGGATGCTGTGCATCAATTTCGCCGGCAATGCATATGGACACAATAACACTGACGGTAACTCGCATGGAGCATCGCGTGTACTCGCCTGCAACGCCTGGTCCAGGTCTGTACTACCTATCGGCCGAAGAAGTCTCCGCTCCACCTTCACGTACATGCACACGGTCGAGCCGTACAGACAAAAGGTGAGGGACACGGCATTGTTACCCGTGAGTGGCACCCCTCCGTGGTCTCTAAACAAGAACCATTTACCGAGTCGCATAAAGCCCTGGCGGAACAAGACACGCTCGTGCAGATTGTGTAGTGCCCGGAATAACAG
>LUCW03000243.1:0-5000 GCA_001586965.3 Sphaeroforma sirkka
TTGAGTAAGCCCGATGGTAGTATCGAGGTTGAACGATATTTACCCATTACTAGGTGACTAAAACCAAGACAAGCAGCCTCGCGTTGGATGCTTATGGCAACTCATCTCAGTCTGTGATGTGTGATACAACATAGTCTCACACACCGTAGTGCCCCACTGTATCATGAACATCTTACCTTGTATCTTGAGCGAATACAACAATAGCTGTCCCTTGGCCGTGCCTAGTAGCAGCTTGCTACCTCCGTAAGAAGCAATCGATTCGATTGCCCCGAGAGCTCGGGTGGGCAGGCGATCCGCCACCACGGCTCTCTCGAATGCCTTGTGCATGTTCGATACTTAATATCTCAGTAATATATTAAATACCTCGGATACGAGGCCTTGACTATTCAATTGAGATATGTGAACAAGGACGACAAACGAGGTTCTTCAAGGACACACGAGGAGTTTGAATATTTGAGAGATGTAGTTAAATAGTGTTGGTTGCTACAACTTTGAATGACAAGTCATGCTGCAATGTACGGAGGTGTTTATCGTTATACTCTGAAGTTCTCCTGACACATCGACACGTATCACTGATAATACATCGCATCGATACGTGCCACTGACTACATTGCCATATCTTAATAGCACTCCCTATCTGTAGGTGACAGATAACATCAGTAACGACATACATAGTAGAATCATACATAGACTTCTAAGAAAAACAGTAGAATAAGCCGACATTTTTCCTCTTCGTTTTTTAGGGTTTAAATCGATGATGTCATAGCTTTTCCAACCCTTTTTTGTCACAATGGTTTTTATAGAAAACATTAAACTATCGTGGTGTGAAGGGGGGTTTTTGTTTGTTTTCTATTATTAGAAATCAAAAACTAAAGCTGTGACACGAGTCCAAAATACAGTTTAAAGCGTAAACGGAGTAAACGTTGACGAGATTGAGGTTTGGGACTTTGGAATTTGGATCCTCACAGGCACGGCACCCAATCTAAGTTCACTACGTCGTGGTGGTTCGGAGTATACGTTTAACGTGAACATATTTAGTAAATATTTTCATGGCCTTCTGGAATCTGGATTAGGTCAATAAGGTCTCGAGGCCTCGAACGGAAACCAAGTTTGTACTTTGGTCATGGTGTAGTGGAAATCGTAAACTTAGTAGAGACCCAAATCCTGAAATCCAGAGGGTAAAAGAGTAAAAAACGTAATGCATGAGCTTCAGGCCTTCAGCTTTAGCCTTCTTCGCGACTTCGCCGTGAAGTCCGACTGTCCGTCGCGTTTAGCGCTAAAATTACATGAGTACATAAATACATAGCCTCCTAAATAATTACAATACATACATGTTGATTATTCAGGAGGCTATGATATTGTACAATTTTTAAGAGGCTATGATATATGTTTCTTTTTTTAGGTGTATATATTGAAATACAAAACCCTAAACCCTAAAATGTATATACGTTGGAACGAAAAAGTAACGCAATGAGCTTGTCCCAGTGGCTCATCCGCATCTCACCGGCAGACAGGTCCACGGGTGACAAACTGACAACTGACAACTGACAACTGGTGAGCTTGAGGAGGGGTACACCCCACGGGATTATCGTAAAGATGATAGGCTAATGATAATCATTGGTTTTTTAGGGAGTCCACAATGCCACGTACACACAAGGAGTGAAGATATTAATAGCACAGAGTAATGAACTCTCTAGAATAAATAGCGATCAAAGAAAGCAAAGATACTCTCCGGGATACTATACTAAATCTGATGCAAAGGAACGGAATAAAACGTAAGTGCTTTGAACTTTGAGGGCCTATAATTTGGCCTAATGGCCTATCGCACGATAGCGTCGTACTTAAAGCTTGTTTAAGGTCGGATTTCCGCAGAATGTGACAGTATGAACGATATCAAAAAGCCTGTCACATTAACCGGACAACCGCACCAAAAGTCCGAAAGCCCGCTATGTACTCTTGTTACAATTTAATATATATATATATATATATATATATATATATATATTGCATCATACACAGATTACAGACTCGGGTCTATGGTGAGAGACTCTCTAGTACTAGAGTATGAATAGGACTAAATATATATAAAAATATAATATATATAAAACGCATGTCATAGTATTTATATTCCTCACAAATAATACTCTTGACATTCGTTGATAGAGACCCGAATCGCACCCCCAGCGCGCAGGCTAACGCCCACATCAAAGGGTTGGACTGCATACTGCAGATAATATTGATCTCATATATAACTACAGAGAAGCCTGATCCTAAATAAACACACCATAGATATAGTGACTATTGACTGTTAGTTGCCTGACCTTGATTAGAGGCACATAGACCCTTCGACCTCACGACAAGTGATTCATGTGTGACAGTCCTTTGCACGGAACAATTGATATCATTCATCAGTAGTCATGACAACCCGAGATGAAGAGAAGCATGTCTCTATTGCCGAGACATGTACGACTATCAGAGACGATGCTGGCAAAGGGGGTATGTTAATACATGCAACACAATCAGCCCTATTAATTGTGTATGATGCAGTGCCGTAATAATATATGTGTGCAGTACGTCAGTAGTATATGATAATAGTACATGTTACTACTATATGTTGCTTCACATTCAAAGTGCATGTTCCAGTGCCGTAATATTGTATGTTGCAGTTTGTTAGTAGTATATGATATTAGTATATGTTACCACTATATGTTGCAGTACATATAAAGTGTATGTGGCAGTGTGTCTGTAGTGTGTATCCTGTTGACATGCCTTATTTAGATCCGATTCTTTTAGCTTCGGCATAATATACTCGTAAACGATGCAGTTCTCAGCCAACCCCGTTGAAGGATATGCTTCAGAGTTGCCGACTTCAAGCTTGTATATAGCCTCGTATACTTGTGATCTTCAAGCGTGTACATAGCTTTGTATACTTGCGCATGTATCCACAACTGTAAAGTGTAATCAATTCCTCGCTATTGTGTGTGCATGCATAGCACTGAACCTATTTTCATTACGTTGTTAGTACAAACAATGTGTCCATGAAGCATCGCTGTATACCTCCGTGTGTCTGGCCTGTGTGCTGACGCACGGTGGATCCCACTGTCCGTATGTCTAACGTCTTTCCGCTTGGACGTACACTTAGGTATTATGCAGCCTACCACAAATATGTATAGTCTATGGAGTCTATACAGATTGAAGCATTTTTGAATGTGTCCATGAAGCATCGCTGTATACCTCCGTGTGTCTGGCCTGTGTGCTGACGCACGGTGGAACCCACTGTCCGTATGTCTAACGTCTTTCCGCTTGGACGTACACTTAGGTATTATGCAGCCTACCAAAAAATGTATAGTCTATGGAGTCTATACAGATTGAAGCATTTTTGTGGAATCATACGTCTGAAAATGAGCATACTATGCTGGTTTTAGCTTTGAATTAGTGTGTTCAAAAAGTTACTATCGATCTTCCTGCCTATATCGCCTCGTAGCATTTGGCACTTGATGGTATAGATATCGCACACCCGTATACATACTCACTTGCTTGTATGTTTATATATATATATATATATATATGTGTGTGTGTGTGTGTATTCTTATATATTGTCAAATATGTGTACAAGTTTATTTTGATAAGTTTATATGTTCATATATATATTATATATATATATATATATATATATATATATATATGTGTATGTGATGCATATATATATATATATATATATATATATTATGTGATGATATGCGTGCAATAAACATGATATTATATATATATATACATATATATATATATATATATATATATATATATATATATATATATATATATATATATATATATATATTATATATATATATATATATATATATATAAATAATATTGAGATGAATGATAATATGCATGTATTATGTATGTGTGGTTTTCTGCATTTATGAATATATGTATATATATATATATATATATATATATATATATATATATATGATGATGTGTGTGTGTTTTTATATATGTGTAAATGTATGTGTGTGTTATATATATATATATGTATATGTATGTGTGTGATGCATATATATATATATATATATATATATATTCTTATGTATGTATATATATATGTATGTTATATGTACGGTTATTTTTATTTTTATTCACATTGATATTTTATTATATTCCTTGCTTCATATGATATATCATCTGTGTATATTTCTGTTTAGTATAATTTTCATCATCCCTCATCCCAACCACTCAGGCGAGGATGGCGAAAAGAAAGAGAAAGAGAAAGAAGGGGAAAACAAGCGGCGGCACAGGCGCACCTTTGCAGAGCTTGACCGCAAGTTCTACTGTACGTTTCCTGACTGTAATAGACCCTACGCGACTGAACACTCACTACAACAGCACATACGGCTCAAACACGCTAACCCCCCCTCAAACTCACCGTTTGCGCAAAGAAGGAACCGAGCCATCAGCATGCCCTCGAGGCAGGCCTCACTGAACGCCAACGAGAGCTATAATATGTATGTCCACATGTATATGTTTATATATTTATATATATATATATATATATATATGTGTGTGTGTGTGTGTGTGTGTTTATGTATGTATGTATGTATGTATATATGTATATATATATATATATATATATATATATATATATAGATGAAACGCTATGCTACCAGCACACTCCTCGAGCAACTTAGTTGACTGCACAACCTGGTTTGGCATAGAGCGCTAGAGTATGTGTTGTGATCCGTATTTTGTTCAATTCCGATGTCAACGTATACGTGCCTAGTTACAACTTGGTAAGGAATCATATGTACTGTACTATCACACTCCCAATGGAGTTATAATCTGTTGTAACAGGCTTAGTCGTATCCTATGCAACATCAATATATACATTTTTACATATATATACGGTATATATATATATATATATATATATATATCCTATGCAGTCACCACACCTTTGAAACTTATACCTCAGCGCGGGTGTAACCTTGTATGCG
>LUCW03000243.1:10000-20000 GCA_001586965.3 Sphaeroforma sirkka
ATTCCCATCCATCCCTATCAACCGCTACGGGGCAGTACGGGATGTCGTCGCTCAATGGGAATGCAGATAACAGTCATGCACAGCAACAAGGTATGGATTCATATGCCAGTCTTAGCGTCAATGGCAATGGCAACGGCAACGGCAATGGCAATGGTAAAGACAATCGTGTCGAGGCTCTGGGCTCCCGTCTGAGCGGTTTGGGACTGTCGGCCGAGATGACCTTACAAGAATTCGCCAACCAGCAATACAACTCCTTTACCTCGGGCGGAGATAGCATGAGCAACGGACCAAACAAGTTCATGAACGCGGGAGTGTTATCTGACCTGAAGTATGGGACTGTGAGTGGCCTGGGGCCGGGTCAAGGGCAGAGGTCATACACAGACGGACGGTCACTGGGGGGAGGTGAGTTTAACACAGCTACAGGCAACGGTACGAATGAGATGGGCTCGAGTGGTTCACTGGCGGATATGCAACAACAATTGCGGGCCCAGCAGGTGCTGTCCCAACAGAACCAGCAGCTAGAGCTTCAGCAACGGCAACGGCAACGACAGCAGCAGTTACTGCAGCAACAGCTGGAACGACAAGAACTCGGGTTAGACGAGAATAACAATAGTAATCCAGCCAATGGGGGCCGGGGTTATAACTCAGCCGATGCCTTGGCGGTGGCAAGCAGCTATGCCGAGTTAAAGAACACGCAGCACGCGGGTGATGAGATGAAGTCAGACTCTCTGTTAGACTTCATGAATGAGCTCAAGAAGACGATGAAGTGACCTGCGACATGCCGCGCTTCCTGGGCGAAATAATAAATGGTTCGAAAGCTGTAGCCTGTGTAGTGGTGTTGTGTTAAGCTGTAGCCTGCGTAGTGGTGTTGTGTTAAGTTATAGCCTGTGTAGTGGTGTTGTGTAAGCTGTAGCCTGCGTAGTGGTGTTGTGTAAGCTGTAGCCTGTATAGTGGTGTTGTGTTTGGGACGGCTAGTGGCATATACTGGAGTCTTGTTGCCATTATATACTTAGATGCAAACGGGTACCCTTGTCCGCATATGACTGGTGTTACAGTTTATACGGGTGATGTGCATGGGATGTGGCTCACCTCGTTGAGCGAGTTCAAACGCATTATTGTGACACTGTAGTACATAAATAGTAAAGAGCTATTGGGGATCGTACGGAGTACGTAAATAGAAAACAACTATCAGGGATTCTTGCTAGTACGTAAATAGTAAATAGCTATACGCTATTGTTGAAAGTACGTAAAAGGTAAATAGGTATACGAGATTTGTATATGTTAGATATCTATAAAAGGGATCCTTGCTAGAATGTACGTGAATGGTAAATAGCTATAAGGGATTTTCCGGCATGCCAACGGAGGTGCTATAAACATAAGGAAGATTGGCGGTGATCATAGAAATATATATTAAGTTTAAAAAACTAAGAGCTACAACTATGTTTGCGATGAAATACGTACAGTACGTTGTTTATCATATACGCGAGCATGTAGTAAAGAGCTGCTGAGATTTTACTGTAAGGTTTATTGGGTCCATCTTACTCTGACAGTAGACGGTTTTAAATTGTCATCTCAGGGGTCGCTTACAGGCACTTAACTTCACTCCTCCTCGCTCTCGGATTCGGCATTGTTGAGCCACTCAATCATCGGCGCCATCTGCTTCAGGAAAACAGACTTTCCCTTGATACTGTGACCGTCCCTGTACCATTTCTGTGGTAGACGAAGACAATAGCATATATTAATATTGACAACCATTCCGAATGTGCAACATGCTTGTATATATATACATATATCTATATATAATGCTAACCATCTTTGTGAACGAACAACAGCATGCTACATCATAATCTATGCAGATCTTGATACAAACAGGCCATATATGTATGACAGCACTTAGAATTATATACGAACAATTTTAAATATATATATATATATATGGCACTATAGTGTACAAGGCAGGTTGACCGATCCGTTCGTAGTCAGATAGGAGCGAAAGAATTGCATAGTAAATCAACAGCACTTACAGAGAGTGAATATGTTGAACTATGGTATCATCAGTGCAAACGGAACAGTCACCTCCTTGGACGGCTCAAACACTTAGTTTGACATTCTATACCACTACTGTAGTAAGCATATGACATGACCACACCATCTCAAATTGACCGACCTTATGTATAAATATATATAGAATGCAAATATGCACTTTCACACAACCTAGTACATAAGGCTATAAAACCACCACAATAGCATGTCTTCGATCCTGAAACCACATATATAACCATTTCTAATCCTACGCGAACAAGAAATTCAGATAGATCGGATCTTAATTTATAAACATACCTGGATAGCAGGCTCTTCCAAGATATCATTGTTGTACAACAACATTGTGATCTTTTGGAAGATCTTCATGAAAGGCCCGTTATCGTAGCAGTAGCCCTGAATGCGAAGCATTAGCGTCAGCTGAGCCCGAGGGGTCTCACAGAACGCGAGCAGAATCTTGCTGTTGGCCTGTGTGTACATGGCATTTCAATCGGAGGAGGAATGACGGGAGAGGGTTATATCGATATATACATAATAAAGTATACTCTGCGAGTGTGTCGTATAGGAGTGATTCCCTATATAGGCTTGCATGTGAAAGGACATATAAAAGAAACCGGTAGGGGTGGGTTGATCACTCAAAGCACCACTAATGATTATCGATCATATAACACCTAGTATCATCGGAAACAAGCGAATCACCAGACACAACTACCTACTAATATATACTAAGGACTCGATGCAAGTCAACCACCAGTATTTATATATATATCCAATATTTATATGTATAATCGACTTGATAATGTACACCATCACACACACAAATACAAATATGCAAAAGACTTGGGATATGCCACTCGTTTGTAGTCAGATAGGAGCGAAAGAATTGCATAGTAAATCAACAGCACTTACAGAGAGTGAATTTGTTGAACTATGGTATCATCAGTGCAAACGAGGTCATGCAGACAACACGGCACCGTACTTCAAAAAAACGCAAATTGGCATCGTATCCCTTTATTCATATTTATATATAGAATTCTCGAATTTACATGGAGAAATACAATCCAAAGTGCCCAAAAAAACTGGGAAGCAATATGAACTATACCGCTGCTTGTAATACCATTAAACCAAAGACCTGCGCTTCAATCAACCAATTTCAAGCACATAGATGACGGCAATTGATCACTTACACCAACAACAAATTCTACTAACAATAGAACCCCACACTTGTATTGATACTAACATCAATAGAAAACCATACTTACTGTTACTAACATTAATAGAGCCCCACACTTACGTTGATGCTAACATTAATAGAGCCCCACACTTACATTGATGCTAACATTAATAGAGCCCCACACTTACATTAATGCTAACATCAATAGAACCCCACACTTACATTGATACCAACATCAATAGAACCCCACACTTACATTGATAAAATTCAAGGCATCCTTCTCCAGCAGATCCGTGCTCTTGTTATTACGGTTCCAGTCCACAGTCCCCATCATAGAGTTGAAAATCAGACCAATCATATCTTCGTCTGCGAGGTTCTGGGCCGTTTGGAAGGTCTTGCCAGTACTAATAATTTCCGCCTGAGGCGCTTCATCCTCGAACTTCTGTTTGATGTCTTGTTTAAACTGAGACTTCTCCCGGCTCAGCTGTCGGGATTTGAAGTACTCAATCACCTTGGGCAAACCGGCCGAGTTGAAATGCTCCTCAATCGCTGCCGCATTGTTCTTTCCGTTGGGGAAGAAGTCAATCTGTACGACGCGTAGGCAGAATACTTGATAATTCAGATACTAATGTTTTAATATTTATAAATATATATATATATATATCAATTACTTGGCAATACGGGTATAGTTTATTCCCAGAAAATTCACAGGGAACGATAATTTGAGAGAGAAAATCAGTACATGTCAGAATGAAATCTTGGCAACAATACACATTACTATTCAGCGATTTCAGTTACGTAACAACTTGATCAATGAATAAAGGGTGCGACGTTAATACCAGTATTGAAACGGTTACACATACTAATGGCATATTGGCACAGATAGACCGTTCCGTTAGATTCAGATAGGAGCGGAAGAATTGCATAGTGAATCAACAGCACTTACAGAGAGTGAATATGTTGAACTATGGTATCATCAGTGCAAACGGAAAGAGTCTATAGGGGTATGTGCTTACAAAAATTAGTAAAATGGTGGTACATACTGTTCTACTGTCGGCTCCCAATTGAGAACAAACACAGTATGTGGTATGGAATGCGTGACCTTCGTAAAAACCGTCTCAGCCACTATACAGGCAGCGGTGAATACGATAAAATCGACGAAAGAGGAACGTCTATACCCGACGCCGATACTTTCTCCTCATACAAACCAGGTTTACAATCAAAACCAATACAGTCGACGGTAGAGTCTAGTAGCAGCACGCCCTGAACACTGCCTGCAAGATAAATGTGTTCAAGTGTACAGACCCCATCCACCCCTAAGGCGATTGGCGACACCATCTCAAGGTACACAGCGTCACAATACATTCGCAGCTGACCTGCCTACTGACAAACATACAGAGACGATCAATCGCAATACATACCAGACGTCCGTCTAGGCCAGCCTTCTTCATGACCTGAGCAAAAGACTCGATGGAAGCCTTACTTAGCCAAGTCTTGAACACAATCGTGATGAAGTTCAAAGACATCTCTGCACACGGGAGAGAGTATTCGCACGGGATTAGTATGAGGTTGTATGCATACTGGCTGCTCTCAGGTTTCAACACTATAATATAGTCCACACCAAAGCACCTACAAGGACCAGAATGACTAACAAATACACTCAGCCCCAACTAGAAGAATACACTAGATAGATCTATATATACACAAGGTGCGACAGATACAAGTACGGTGCTAGCCCCAATGTTAGACAAGCAGATATAAATAGACCTGGTATGCACCGTACATGAAAAAGAACATACACGTGTACCGATAAGAACATAAACGTGTCTCGATACTGTATCTCTACCAACCTTAACGTCGTAAAAATAGCTCACATCCGCTAGTATTACAGTATCAAGGCACCATACACAGAAGCCAGTACCCATGAATGACTCTGCTGCGCAGTTTGACTCATAAACGTATTAAACGTGTACAGTATCAGATTGAAGTCTTCACAAAGTGACAACAAACACAGTGACACTCTTCTGCGCACAATGTGAACGTGCTCACTAACGCGCACACTCGTACAGGCTTCTCTAATAACAGGAACAGGTATCCTGTGACAGACAGTGTTAACGGCACAAAAACAAGCCGTTAACAAACACACCTTCTTTAACCAAGTGCTCAACAAGCAGCCCATTGAGAACCGTGGGTTCAATCATCTGCTGATCACGCGTGGACAACACATGTCCAATAAACTTGGCCAGGCGCTCCAAATGCACCTCCGAGAAGATGTTCAGGTACTTGAAGTTTTTCCTCAAGTTGTCGTTCATGGTACGGATGAGATACTTGTAGCGCCGGGTCAGCTTGTCGAAGGTCTCAACCATCTTCAGGAGCTTCTCATCCGTCTCCATCTCAAACACGCAGAACATGGTCTTGCCAACGCCATCGTCGCTGATACTACCACCGGCCGAAAGGATGCCACCGGCAAAGAGGATGTCAAATAGGGTCTCACCGTACCGGTTGAAATCAAGTTTGTTACCTGCTAGGTCCAAGAATCGGGACGATTTGTCCCAATCTCCCTCGGCCTCGTTCAGGCCAGTAACAACAGCGTCGCGAAACTCTCCAGGGTCAAATTTCTGCTTTTCATCTGTGCGTGCGGAAGACATTCGCAGGTTTACTATGAATAAACAGGAAACTATATTTATCTGTGTATATAGAAATTTGTACATTTTCATATTCTATATATATACATATATATATATACATATATATAGATATAATAGAAATCTAAATATATATGTATACATATACATAAAAAAAAAATTCTGTGTTCAGTGGCTGCTGTTCATCGGGGTGTCCTGCCACTAATACATTAATGCAAAGCTTGTTGACCTATCGATAGCGACTATACTACAGGTCTGGTGTGAAAACAAGCCATTACTATTTGTTCATAGAAGTATCTCAAGGCGACCATCACAGTATCTCTTCCGAACCGATTGCTGCTGACACACACTGCACAGAGCAGCAATAGCTAATTTTTCGGAAGTGCGCCGTGGTAAGCGTTGATAAACCTTTGAAACAAACAACACCATACTATATTACGAAAGTGCAAATATAGCACACATCAGCAAGACCTTGTGTTTTCTTGTATCAAGAGTAGATCGGCACATGTTGTATTACTATACATAACCTCAGATGTATAACGAAGAAAAAGAATATATAAAAAAACTTGACAGTAACCCCGAAACAATATGTAGCGTATATAGTGCCTCTACCACTCAAACGAGTGTACATTCAATGTTTTAGACGAGTCATGTGATAGCAACTCCTACAATTGAAGTGACCACCTTAAACCCCGAAACAGCTACAGGTACAAGCGAACGTTCTAATGTCACGCAAAGCATTGTATGACTATGTTTAAAAACTTTGTTCAGATTTGATACAGGACTTCAAATATAAACATTCTGGACGGAATCGCCACAAGCGCCTGCCAGAAGTTTCAATCACGAACGTGTATAAGCTGGAATTTTACACCTTGACTCAACGACATTGGAAACTACGTTATCTGCTTTATACGTTGTATCCACGACACATATATCTATCGATGAGCACATATTTTCGTACTGAAAGTAAGGAAACGACATAATATGCCGGTACTGCTTAGAGCACTGAACGTTTTGGTTGCAGTGGACGTATTACATACCGCGTTTTCGAGTCCGCAGACGTTGTCCAGTAAGGACGGGTAGGGGCACCTTCTTACTCATGCAACAAAAGACTGATTAACTAGCGATCACCGACTTCACAAGTCGAGTTCTATACAATTACGTGGGGCAAAGGGAGTGAAACGAAAGTGAAACTTTAGTATACTAAGAGTGTGTGTGAGTTACATTTTTGTTGTGTTCGTACTCTTTTATATACTGCTCTGTGTTTTTTCGGGAGCCCTTCTTCAAACTGAGCTTGCGTGGTTTAGAGTAGGTATTGATAATAAACATGTCGTAAACTACTTTCTAGTATTCAAATGCTACTATAATCAATGTATAAATTGGGAATGATAGTAAATTGAAAGAAGAAAATGTCGTATAATATATTTTGAAACACGGTGCAAAAAGCAAATAACAGCAACTCTATAGTTGTCCCGTACCATTACAACCGGGTGGTTTTGGCGCGCTTTTGTTCCCATTTTTAAAGGGGGGGGGTGGGGGGCATAGTGTTCAATTTAGGAGGCTATAGGCATAGCCTTCTTGTACTCTTTAGGAGGCTTTGAGGGGTGAGGGTGGCCACTGGCCGTCTGGCCGGGGCGGCAAAGCGACATAGCCTTAAAGGGCTCAGTCCCTACTACAGAGTATCCTACTAGTAAGTAGTAGAGGGGGGGGGATTATTATGCATCCACTAAAAGAGACTATAGAGGAGAATATAATTAATGTATATCGTCACAAGCTATAAATATATAAATAATAAGTAGTAGTATCAACCTATCAATAGCAATACCTTGTCCTCCGGTTATAGAACGTCCAGGCATCGGATGGTGCTACCATGCCAGAGCCATACCACAGAATAATTATAGTATTAACAAAGGAATGTTGCTAATAATGTTTCTGTACAGAGTATGAAGCACTAACTAAGAGATACATATCACGGCTTGTGAGGAAATGTTTACTAGACAGAACTATTCAACAAATTCACACAGATGTTGTTTGTCAATTGGTGCACTGTCAGAAAGTTTGGAATAACTTAGTATAAGACAAATACCATGGTTTATGTTATGCATCTTCAGGTATTTCTGGTGCAAAAAAAAAATTTAGTCTGTATACATAGATATAAAATATATGCGCATAAAAAGACATCAGTTAAAAGTGCGTGCGCTGTATGTTGTATATCGACCTTAATTGAAAATTGAACTCGAATTCATTTATATGTATATATATATATATATATATATATATATATATATATATCAGTCTCTTCTGAGAGCGTACGTTGCCGAATTTCGTGTATGGTTGGACCTATACAGAATTCAATTTCGCGAGCAAACAATTAACGAATATCGCAATGCAGTTGACAGGGGATGCAACTTCAAACCTATTTGTGCGGACTTCAGATAGGCCAATTATCAAATTAAGGACGTTTGCCTGTTGTATGTGCGTATAACAATCTTATTTGTAACTCATGGCATATACAAGTGGCATGTAAATGGTATTGAATCCGTTTAGGCTCTCAGTACGACCATCGGTATCTGAGGGACCTAAATAACTAGGAGATGAAATACTGACGCACATACGTCATGCCTTTTCAGACTGCAGTATGGTGGAGTGCACTGTGCAGACTTGCAGTATTGCAGGACGAGGACTAAATTTGGTAATTCTGGAGCAAATGCATTTTGGCGGGCAATTACGTATCATATGATATCTATGAATAATGCAGCGTATGTATGGTATATATATTTCCATATATACTGTATATATATATCTATATCAAAAGTGAGTTTAGACTACTTCATATCCCTATACTTAGCTAACCTGTGTACATAATGTCCGGCACCCCCGTGTTCAAGAAGCCTACTATCTTAGTATGCTCTGGCTCCTGTCGGTCCAAATCATTCAATAAGCAATTGGCAGTGTAAGTGCTTGCTGCCGTAGAGGTTAGTCTCAGCTGCATTCATCCCTTCTTGGGTACGAACACAGATTCATATCAGCATATCTGTTGCTTCCATCATATACTCACTTTTCAGTTTGTAAAAGGCGCCATTTGACTTGTACGTGTATTCCAAGTTAAAATTCACTGGTATTATATCTGAAGAGCTTTTGTGAATAATTATACAATACAATCTGTAGTCCTGCAATCGTCGTGCAATCGCTGAGAACATAAATGTATAAACCACATGCAGTGCTATTGAGTATCCTCAGTTAACATTACTGGAATTTATCGATTGATACACAATATTCATATTGACATACCTCTATATATTGATATATACTCTATAGGCCCTAGCAAACATCTAAGGAAACGTACCTGTTGTCGTTGTCGGTTGACATATTTGACTAGTGAAAACATAAATTTATATATATATATATATATATATATATATATATATATATATATATGTATATATATATATATATATATATATATATATATATATATATATATATATACATAATAATATAATATATGCATATATATATATATATATATATATGCATATATATATATATATATATATATATATATATATATGATATTGGATATGAATATATATGATATGATTGACACATATACATGTACATAATAGCATATGTGTTATGTGCACATATGTGTATGTGATTATGGCAATGTGCATGTACGTATGTATATATATATACGCATATAATATATATAATATATAATAATAATATATATAATATATAACTATCTATATTATATATATATAATAATAATATATATATATATGATATATATAATAATAATATACGACAATATGGTATATGATGATGATGATGATGATGATGTAAAATGACATGCACGAACATGTATAATAGCGTATATGCCATATGTATATAATATGTATGTATATATATATATATATATATACCTGGATACCTATATACCATATATATATATAATACATAATGTGATGATGTTGTTGATGCAATGTGTGTTGTATGTATGCATGCATATGCATATATATATGATATATAATAATATATAATATATATATATATATATATATATATATATATATATATATTTGTTTAATATATATATATATGATGTATATATAGATAATCATGTGTGTATGTGAGTGCG
>LUCW03000243.1:25000-70000 GCA_001586965.3 Sphaeroforma sirkka
AAAATGGGGTCAAGAGGTTTTGTAGGATACTACAGGCACAGCACATGCAGATCTTGGAGCAGTCAACATATATATATATATATATATATATATATATATATATATATATATATATATATATATATATATATATATGTATATGTATATGTATATATATATATATATATATATATATATATATATATAATATATATATATATATATATAATATATATATTATGTTAATATGACAATGTATGTATGCATATGTGTAATGTGTATGCATATAACGTATATTATGTAATATAGTAATATATATATATATATGTAATAATATAATATATATATATACATATTATATATATATATATTATATACCATATATAATATATACCATATATATATAATAATATTATTATATATGATGATGATTGTGATGCGTGACATGCATATGTGCAATAATGTGTAATGCAATAATGCTATATATTACATGTATGTAGCAATTATATGCATAATAATATTGATAGCAATATGTATTATATACATATACGTATGTAACATTACAATTACAATACATACGCAATGAACGTATGTAATGTGTATGTACGCATATGTATGTGTAGCACGCAACAGCATGCATGTCATGCATAATATATGTACAATAATGCATGCATACATATGCTATACATAATATTATGATGCATATTATGTAACAATATACGCAATGCCATATGTCATATGACATGCACATTGTGCACATGTATGTACATGTTACATGTACAAGCACATATTCATAATACATAATAATGCATTATAATATTAATAATAATATATATAATAATATATATATTATTATATAATAATATTGCAATAATATATAACATGTATAACATCATATATATATATATACATTACAATAATACATGTTACAATATGTATGCATAATTATTGTTGTACATATTATAATATATAATATATGCATAATAATTATTATAATATATATACACATATATTATAATATATTATATATATAATACGCATGCAACATAAATGCATGCATGCATCATACATGCATATAACAACATGCATGCACGCCACACATACATACATGCATACATGCACATGAATTGCATAAATGGACACATGCATGGATATAAAACATATATAAATAGAAACATACACGGATATAAAATATATACGGTTGCATACATATACATATACAATATATGATGATGATGATGATGTGATGATGATGTGCATGCATGTATATATATGCACATGAACATGCGTAATATATTATATATATATATATATATATATATATATATTATATATATATGTATATAACGTATATGTGTATGATATGTGGCATGATGATGGATGTACATATATATTCGTATATGCGTATATATTGTATATGCATATATATATAACATGATACATAATGATGTTGTAGCGTTATTGCGTGATTGTGTGTGTGTGTTGTTGTGATATGTACATATGTATGTTATATTATTATTATTATATATTATATATATATTATTATTATATATATATAAAAATGCATATAATATAATACATACATACATATATGTAATATATATCCATGCATAATATAACATATATAATATATATATGTGTGTGTATGTATTTTGTATATATATATCATATTTTTTTCCATCACATTACGTATATGGATAATAATACAAAAATATACATATATTTGTAAAATGCACATATATATGCACATACGCAACGTACAACGCATCAATAATCACAACACATGCATGCATATATATGTATATATATGTATATGTATCGTATAATAACATATGAATATGTATATATTATATATATATACATAATACATATATAAATTATATAATATACATATATATATATATATGTACATATAACATATATATATAATATATTATTATATATAATAATATATATATACATATATATAATAATATATAACAACATAATATGTAATATAATACATATAATACCACATATATATATATATACACATATAACATATATATATATATATATATTCATATACATATATATATATACATATTATATATATATATATATATAAAATAATATATTATACATGTATCAATATTATTATTGCATGTTGTCTATATATACATATATAACATTGATGCATATGCATCATTGATGTGTGTGATGACGATTGATGATGTGTGTGCGTGTAATGTATGTATGTATGTATGTATATATGTATATATAATATTCATTATATATATATGTATGTACGTATGTTTGCGTACGTATGTATGTGCGTAATGTATGTATGTATGTATGTATGCATGTACGTATGTATGTATGCATATATGTATGTAGGCATCAATATGTATATACGTATGTATGTTTGTATGTATGGATATATGGATGTATGCAATGTATGTATGTATGTATGTAATGTATGTATGTATGTATGCATGTATGTAGCGCACGTATGCAATGTATGTATGTATGTATGCACGTATGTATGTATGTATGTATGTATGTATGCATGCATGCATGAGTATGTATATATGTATGTATACAAGCATGTATGTATGGCATATGCATGTATGTATGTATGCATGCATGTATGCATGCATGTATGCATGTATATATATATATATGTATATGTATGTATGTATGCAAGTATGTATGTATGCATGTATATATGTATGTATTTATGGCAATGTATGTATGTATGTATGCATTTTATGTATGTCCGTATGTATGTATGTATGTATGTATGTATGTATGTATGTATGTATGTATGTATGTATGTATGTGCATGTATGTATATATATGTATATATGTATGATGTCGTTTCGTACGCAAAGTTTCAATATAAATGTTGACAATTATGCCACGCGTAACATATTATTCTACGGGATATATAACAATTTCTAAGTAATCTATTCATGCATTATAGGTGATGTGAAAATTATATACAATTTGTCACACGTGCTTACCTGCATCACCCTGTCCACCAAACAGTCGTCGGCATATGTTCCCTTGTGTATACATCTCAGTTTCTTAAACCTGGGGTCCTTGGCGATTCTCAACGCTACTCTATACTTAGATCCCAATTTTTCCAACTCCGCCAGCACGCAGTCGGTTATGCAAGGCACGCACTTGGCGTATAAGCAATCCATCGCACTCTGCACGATTTCCATCTTGTTTTGTATCGAGAAATTAATGAAATTTGTATCTAAAAGTATGTGGAAAGGGGGGCCCAGCGATTGATTGTAGTGAAAAAATAGGGCTGTAGATGCTTGTACTACTTTCCGAGGTTCCTCTGCTTTGGCCAGTTTTTTAGCCTTCGCTTCCGCTTTGACCTTATTTGCCTCTAAACGTGGATCGGCCTTGCTGACCATACGCTTTACGGAAGCATTCCGAGTTTTCTTTGCTTTACCCATAGTGATTCTTTGTGATGCACTAGAATATACCTATATCAACCTAGGTTAAAGTGTGCTAGACAACTTAACTTCTGACTATAGCAAACTGTCTATCCAGATACATATTTAAACTTGGGTATACTGTATAGGCATTATTTGCAACTCTGATACACTCTGTAACTCTGTGCGAAGTTGGTACACGTGTTTTTGGAAATTAAATTCCAGGGTTGCGTAAAACCCAACAAGCGTCTAGATTTCGTTGTTGTTTTTTTGAAACAAAAGGGAAATCATCGACTGAAGTTCGGAACCACACTTATATTCATTTATGCAGAACCTGGTTGGTCTAGAGTGTAGACAAACTCGCTCTCCTACAATACTGAGTAGAGGCGCGCTCACAGAGACAGTAAAGACTTATTGTGATATCAAGTCAACCCCAAAGCAAAGAATCTATCTCATCAATATGAGCGAGGAAAAGGAAGTATACTTCCCAGCCGCACCCTTTGCATTCGATGTGAAATACGAAACAGTTGCTGGCTTTTACGAGGGCACACTTAGACATGATAAGACTTCTATTTACTTAGACGGCAAGAAGCTTCACCTTAACTCAGACGCGGCATCGGAAATTGAAAGTCACTATGAAATCCGATATGAACGTATCAATCTATGCGACGCTGGGGGTCTATCTGTTACAAACACAAACAAGATTGCTTTAGAATGCACACCCGTCGGGGCTACTAGGCCTGCTGAGCTGGTAAAGATATACGTACGGAAACTGAGTGACATTGAACGCATTGTGTGCGAACTTAAGGGAAATGGGGTTAAGATCAAGAAGGGTATCATCAACCACTACTTGCACTCTAAGTACACTATGAAGTATTACAGCCCCCGATTGCGGTATTGGATCAATGTGATCTCTAAGACATACAAGACAGTTATTCTTTTCGGTATGATTTTCTTCTTGACCGATGTAGCGTCCTACTTGCCGGACATAAAGGTCGACCACATATACGACAACGCCGTAGATGCATACGAGAATGCCTCAGGGTCAACGCCTGTGTTAGCTGCTATAGCTGGGGTGGTTGCCTTTCCGTTTTTGTTTGTGATTGTAATTCCGGTATGCCTGGCTTTAGTACTAGCCAAGCGATTCTTCTCAGTTTTGGCGGCAATGGCAGCCCTGGAGCATTTTGAGGTCATACTAGGCATGTTGAAAGATGTACACAAGATACTGAAGAAAGGCAGTGGCATGTGGGGCAAGGCCACGAAGTCGACAAAAGAGAAGAAGTACAAATGAGATTCATATACATATTCATATATGTATTTTCGTACATATCTATCGTTTATCGGAAGTGGCAAAAGCTAGACTATCAGAAACTCTTCCCCAGGTTCAACTTGCCTCTGTGCGTAAATAAGGTGTATCAGGGCACAGGCCATATCAAGCTAAGATGGATACAATATTATATTTCGAGGACAAAACAATTACCCTCGAAAGATGCACACATTTTCGATGTTAGTTAGCGTGTCTCCGTGCCAGATGAAATAAAGTACAATCTTCAAGGTGTGTAAATGCTGTCAGTTTCTTTATTCGTCCACAGCCAACACCTGACGTTCGTTTCAGACATAATATTGCCAGGGAGATACAGTGTGTATTTATCTATCCATTTGTATATCAGAATCAACACTACATATGTATAGATATGTATACGTATATGTATATGTATATGTATACGTATATGTATGTATATATATATATATATATATATATATATATATATATATATATATATATATTATTATTATTATTATATATTATGTATGTATATTATGTATATATATATGTATATACTTCTTCATTCCTATGCATTTATATATATATATATGTGTGTGTGTGTGTGTGTGTGTGTGTGTGATATATATATATATATATATATATATATATATATACATACATACATACATACATACATACAAACATACATACAAACATGCATACATACATACATACATACATACATATATACACACATATATACAATTATACATACATACATGCATACATACATATATATATATATATATATATATATATGAATAAATGAATACATATATAAACACGGTTTATATCTACATGTGTATAGATACAAATAAAGATTCAGATTGAATATAGATATAGATATAGAAATTTATCCAAGCAGTATCTCGGTTACATATTGACGCGTGCCCATAATGGCTCAATCTGCTATGGCCTGGTTAAATATGTGCGCCTTTGATAACAAAATGCACTTTGTGACGTCTGCTGTGTGTTTTTTTTTACTCTCCTTCACTGGCAGGAGATAAATCTTGCAAGGAAATGGTCTGTGGACTAGGCTTCCTCCTTATATATTGATTTGTTATCAAGTATATCCTCCTATTTAGTTAGTGCATTATCATTTATATCCTCGATATAGTTAAATAGTGTCATATACATACTACTAATAACTACAGTCTACACATGCCTATGTATTTATCAACTAAATTACTATATCTATTTTTAGAATCCTCAGTCCATATAGCATGTGTTGCCATCAGATATATTTTTATTAAAAAAAATCAAAAAATTTGTGGCCTCCCAAAAGAAAGCGAGTTGTAAACTCTATCGAGAGAGTGATGTGTGAAGTTGCCACTAATATTTTTGAAAGGAAATTTTGAGCCTATGTACATAGCCTACTTGTATGTAAATAGATATATAAATATATATATATATATATATATATATATATATATATATATATATATATATATATATATATATATATATATATATGTGTGTGTGTGTGTGTATGTATCTGTATACATATTACTATATGCAAAATATTAAAAGTAACGTTTGAGTGACACATTTTATCGTTGCTTAACATCATGTCTGAAGCCGCCAAACCAGATGTCAGTCTAAACGACTTCTTCGCCCGGTATGTAGTCGATGTATTAGCAGTAGCACGTGCATACATAGTTTTTCAGTTGTATTTAGCTTATATCTCAACGTTATAAATATACCATTAGAAGTACCAGTTTGTATTTAGTTCGATACCAGTGATCTATTAGTTCAGTATATCTTCCTGGATGGAGTTCAGTATATCTTCCTGGTGGTGTTACTCTATGCACGCTCAACAAGCTCGCCTATACAAATCTCTTCTGTGTTCTGTTTATCTATATGTCAGTCAGAGTAGACGCTACACACATGCACTCAACTTATACCGTCTGTGTTCTATTTCCATACCAAATAGCAAGGACGCTAAGAAGAAGAAAAAGACTGGCTCCGTTGCCTCCAAACCTGTGCCCAAAGCAGCCCCCCCTCTACAAACTCAGCAACAGAGTGCTTCGAGTACTCCTTCTGCTCCTTCGCCATCACCCGCTAAGGTAGCCACGGTAGTGGGAACCATGAAGGAAACAAAGGTATGCATATCGGATTGCAATATGAGTTAGTTTATTTGCACTAGATCGCTCCAGATGTGCATGTATAGTTTGCTTATACTTGTGTATATGTGTGACTGTTTAAATGTTTCCAGACGATTGTTTGACGGCCAGGTGATGTGCACATGGACAAGCCACTCCGATGAAAGAATCGGCCGAACTTGCATGTGATATACCTTGCCAATGTGTACATACGTGTGTATACAAACACGCCCCCCGATTATGTTGGTACACAGTTTGCTTCATCGTTTGCATTTGTCGGGATTCGGCTCGTAACAAGCAAGATTATTACTACCGATAGGATTATTTTGTACGCGCCAAATGGTTGTGGATAGTTTAAATTTTGTTATTGCATATATATATACGTCTTTATTTATGGATCGAACAATGCATACAGGTGCGTGTGTATCGTAATTTATACATACAAGTTGTATACATGAATGATGCAAGCTCGCGTATGTGTCTGTGTGTCTGCGTAGTTTTCTTGTATGTAAATATTGTATTGACGTATGACTCTGCTTATGCTCTCTGGTATGTATGTGTGTGCCTGTGGGGACTTATAAATATGCATGTGCAAATGTGTTCATATGTACTTCACTTTCGTTTATACGTCATATTTTATCACGTGCCATGTTGATTTATTTTATATACCATCATATTCACCGCGTGTTGTTATGTTGATTTAATTTATACATATATTCACCAAGTGTCCATATATATTATGTATATTTGTTTGTTGTTTTTGTTTTCCCATTGCGTTTGTATCTCATATATATACTCATGTGCGTTTGTGCACATGAGTATACGTTATATATGTATATACGTGTATATATTATGTATGTATATACGGGTGTGTATTTATCTATATACCTATACGATCGTAGTGTATTAATTCGTCAGACATGCACATTGATAGGTACGTACATGCTTAGATTCATTTTTGGTCCACTTTCAAGTGGAAGCTTCGTACGTACATTCTTGTATAGATGGATGTCATTGTTGCACAGAGGTGTATATATTTATCCATACGTATACATATAGGTATTTACATCCACATATCTGCGTATATGTAGTCGTTGTTGATGTAGTTATGGAATTCTGTTTTTTGTTGTATATATTGTTATCCTTGAATCTGTTTCTCGTATATTTATGTATGTATATATTTGTCGTATATGTTCACACTTCTGCTTACATAATTATTATATGTAGATATTTACGTATGTTTTTAAACGGACACAGTTCACGGTATGACCTGCAACTACTCTGGGATGATTGGAACTCTGTTTACATTTATGCTGGATTCGGAGAGTTTAATCACGTCACAGATACGTTCTTGATCCTTTGTACACATCCATATATCCTATTGTGTATAGTTGAGGTATTGTTTTTCTATTGTGTGTAGTTATCACTATGTATCCTCATTGTGTGAAGATCGTTAAATTTGTGTGTTTTGTTATAGAAATATAACACTAGTATATTTTAATGGTTATACATACCTTTTTGTGTGTAGTTATGGTAATATATCCCTATTGTGTGTAGTTATGGTAATATATTCTTATTGTGTGTAGTTATGGTAACATATTCCTGTTGTGTGTAGTTATGGTTATATATCCCTATTGTGTTTAGTTGTGATATCATATTCTCTCTATGTATCGCTATGGTATTATATCCCTATTGTGTGTAGTGATATCATATTCTTTCTATGTATCGCTATGGTATTATATCCCTATTGTGTGTAATTATTGTATTTCTTAATCAACTGTGAAGTACAATGACCGCCACTAACGGCTTCTCGTATACACAAATCTATCACCCGCGTCGCAGGATGAAGACTGGATCGTAGAAGAAGAGACGGTGGCAGACTACAGTGGACTGCGTGTCGCAGATCTATCACTGTAAGTTTAGTTACTATTTGGTTATATTGATGAAATTTATTCTGTTCCCGTGTATCTACTATTTGCGAGGATTATGTTTACTATTCAGCTCCCGAGTATTAAAAGCGCTCTACATATCATGCATATGTGTATGTATAAATATATATTAATATCGGATGGGTACACCCGCCATCTGAAGGTGTCATGTCTTGACTCGCATTGGGCATGAACTAGTCGATTGTTCGTATGGTTTGTCTGCCAGTGCAAGTGTGGCGAGATATGATCACACTCAAACTGTGTTTCTGCAGTATACTCCCAGAGTTTTCTAAAATACCACCACAGCATGGAGTACACGTTTACACATTTTTAAATCATGTGTCAGATCCAATACAAAAGAGTATCTCTGAGGCATATCCCAGGCGACACGAATGGTTTCGGCTGCTGCTGCGTGCTGTTGTTTCTTATGTATGCTGGTTGTACCATAGCAGTAGAGTTGGCATATATATATGTGTGTGTGTGTTCTTATGACTTAACAGAATCGAGTTCCCAAGCCAGTCATATAGCTGGAAGCAGCTGTTAAAATTAGACCCACCCGTCCACGCACAGGTCTGACAAGCCAGAGGATGGCAATGATGAGGAGGGTGGCACTGCACAAGACACCGAGGCAAAAGAATCAAAGGGCAAGAAATGGGGCAAGAACAAAGCGTCGGTCACCAACCAGGCCTTCAGCAATAGAGCCTTCCCTACGCTCGCCGACACCACGCAGGACCGAAACGAACCGTAAGTGCTTATAAATCGTCATCTCAACCCCAAGTTTTGTTGTTATTGCGTCCAAATATTTACCTTAAAGTGTTGTGGTTGGGTTTAACTTTCAATTGCTTGTGATTTTGGTTACGTGATTTCTTTAGGTGGCCCTTGAAGAACTTTTATTATGGAGATTCGTTCGTGTGCATTTCTTGTCATCGATTATACTAAGTGCAAATTTTGATTGCCTCGCGTGCCCGTGTTTCATATATATATATATATATATATATATATATATAATTGTTTTTAACTGAATGTCTTGTCTATCTTCTTGGCATTTGAGTTGCGCTCCGATAGTGCTGCCAATATCGTGGTTGCTGTTTTAATAGGCATCATCCACGTTTTGTTTCAAGTATTGCCAATTAATACGAAACAACAGTGGTGGTCCGCATCCAGCTCAGGACCTCTTGTTATCGCTTGAATTCTGAGTTCATTTTCCACAATAGCTGTAGTTTGTTAAATATGTTGTGCCCTTTTCTACTTCCAGAGTGATGGCTGGTATGAAGAATATGAAGGTGGTGCGCAATGGCTACAAGGGAGACGGCCCAACGCAACAGAAGAACATATCGCTTAGTAACAAGTACGACGCCCTACGCTAGGCGACCCCATTGCATCTAGAACAAGTATCGTACAGGGGTGTGTGTGCGTGGCCGTATGCAGTCCGTGTGCAGGCACATGCAGCGAATACCAAGATACATTCCTGACTTCTGTGTGTGACGGGAGTGTATCATGTTAGAACACAACTAGACTTAAGTGTATTCAGGGAAACCAACACATGGGTTTTCATCAGGTTTGCGCAACTCATAGCAGTACTGTCTTGAGGCATGGTATGTCGAACGGAAAGTCGGTAGAATTCTTGCCGTAGATGTGTGCTCCGAACCTTTGACGTTCTGATTGCGTGTACGAGAAGTGTCTGAGATCCGCTTAGATATGAGCAGAGGTGCCCAAACGCACGCTTCCCGGCATCTTCATCTCCCGTGAAAGGTGCTTGATTGTGGCCACGGGACGTCACACCCACTTGTATCACTTGTATCGGGGTCATCAGGCATGCCTTCCAGGATTGGGCGCGAGTTGTTGTCGCACGGAGCATTAGACTTAGCCACGAGCTGCTGGTTTGTGAATTGTTAATTCGCCTTCCTACATACATAGATTAAATTTTGCTCCCGTATTTGGAATCGGTCCTTCTCCCGCACGCGTGTTTAGCTTCCCTTTTACTTTCACGGGTGTAGTAGACATGCATTCACGCACAAGAACTACCCCAGCTTGAAACCCATTTGCAATTGTATCAAAACGGTAGGACAATAGATGCATATCGTGACGGTTATTCTGAGCATGTACCGTGAATGTACCACTCAGTTTACTCACATACTCACTGAAGTATTTTGTGATGAGTCAGTGCTTGACACATATAGTGACACCCATCCGCACAATACATTGCGCTATTACATGGAGCGTAGGTTTGCTTCAATATCTATTGGTACGTAGAAAGCTCAAAAGAGAATACCGATGAACCCGCTGTTTATCACTCAACATGCTACTTCTGATTACCAGGTACCAAATCGCTAATTGACCTATTGTAGACTAACCACACACACGAAGCACAAAATTGTGAGTACTATAGAGTGCCGTCAATGTTATGTGTAGATGCACAGGAGATAGTTATTTCTATTATCGCTACAGGAGTTGTCAATTGATGAGATAGAGAGGCTGGCTGGGATATGGATAGTCAGTGTATAATATTGGCTGTTGGTAATCTTAGTCGGTATATATGGAGCACGAAGTCTATTTAGGATCTTGAGGACTAAATAATTATAACGAGCTGAGTGGTGCAGCGCACCTACTTCAAATCACAAGCGTGACTATAGGAGCGCGCCTCGTTCAAAATAAGGATTATTAGTGCCCATGTATTCTATGAAAAAGGGTTCCTGGTTCGCTGCGTTCTCACACTCTTGTCGATGTGAATTGCATTTTCGCGCTAGACCGTTGTGCGAGTACATCGCTATCAAGCTGCAACGCTGCTTTAAGGATGAACGTGCCTAGCTCGAGAGATCCGCAAGGAAACAGCGTAATGAAGCCAAGCGCAAAGCGCTGCCCGGATTGTATAGAATACATCCTAAGTGTTTGCCACGAGATGTGACTAAGGCTATATCTCCCGGGATATTTATAGTGCATGACGAATCAAATTCCTCACACGGATGCGCTCCGTGAGTAACGAAAAGCCATAGCGGCGGCGTCAAAGGTTCCAAGGTCAGGACAGAGTAGTTACTGAAGTCTCGAATATTTTCAGCGTATATATATATATATATATATATATATATATATATATATAAGAAACAGGATATGCAGCCAAATTGAATTAAAATTTGAATTCTGTGCATTTCTGTGGCTGAAAACAAACGATTTAACATCTTGTACGCGATTCGTACGCATTTTTTCTTACCCTATTGTGGTGCATACGGACGCTCTGAAAACCGATGCTTGCGACATTCTTCGCTTCCAGGTTGCTTGAAGCCGGCCTTGGCTTGGACCAAGAACAATATGAATCCTTTTGTACAAATTTTGGTTGTATATACTAATTCGCACAAGGGGTTAATATTTTATAAATCAAACTATCTGTCTTTTCGAGATATCTCGATTTGCTGATAGGAGGGTTTTTCAAGTGTCAGTGTCTTGAGCGAAACTCAAGTTTATCTCACGACAGGCCTGGTGACTACACTGTTTTTAAAAACTTGTATAGGCCGTTTTACCTCAGTAAGTTATTACATAATTTTTAATTCCAGACTATACAACTGGTACTTTTGGTAAAAGCAAAGGTATTTTTGAATTGTGAACGAATCGTATTGGTCCGATAGGCATCATTGTATTGCCAAAGTGAGACACATGTTGTAGGTGTATGTGTGCGAAGGTAGTTGTGAGGTATACCTGTACATCTGCAGTCCATTGTCTTAATTGGCACCTGGAAAAAATAGGCGAGACGGCAATGAACGATCTTCTGTTCAGATTTGGGCGGGCTGAAAAGCCCGTTGCTATAGTAGTCAACTAAAACTAGAAAAGAACCACCATAACGGGTAAACTAATCCACACACACCTTTGGCTAGTATATTTAGGCTCTGAGCGACCTATCAAAGAACACAACTGCGTCGCCATATAGTGGTACACGCAGCCTGTAGGTTAGATGTGGTTTTGTAATCATCCCAGAGAAGGATACAAGTCTTTGTAGGTGGCGTCAAGAGAAGTGGCATGCACCATGCTATCGTGATTGTGGAAAGAGATAAACTTTTACAGCGAAAGCAAACGAGCCAACACATAAAAATTGAAAACACTAGGGTAGTTTTGCTTTGTGAAATATAGGTGCTGGTCTGGGTTTTGTAAGGTTGTGCAAACGAGGTTAATCGCTAGAGTAGTGAGCGCAATCATCCACCCGTCACTAGACGCGCAAATAGTTATGGATGATCCTTCGCGTTGTTGCTCTGTACCTTATACATGTTTGGTCCATAAAGAGCGAATAACAGTCGATATATTGCGAATGAAGCAATATAGTAAAGGCAATATGATGTCCACTATATGAATTTCAAAGACAACTACGATGTGATATGGACGACAAACCTAAGCTCGCTGAAGACACATGAATACTTTGCAGAACTATATCAGTATTTTGCCTCTTCATTACCCATCATACTGGCTAAGAATATTTGTGTTCAATATAGTTTGCCCAACGGGACACACGCAATAGTAAGAGACTTCAAATATGCCCATGGAGACAAACAACTTGAATTCGATAGCATCAAACATACTGCTGTGATTGGAATCGCTCATATCATTTCCACCCTTGTCTATATAGACGACAAAACTAAGCTCAATGAAAACACACATGAATACTTCTCAGAACTATATCGGTATTTTGCCTCTTCATTCCCCATCATACTCGCTACATATTTTTGTGTTAAATATGGTTTTCCCAACGGGACACGAACAATGCTAAGAGACTTCAAAAATGCCCATGAGGACAAACAACTTGAATTCGATAGCATCAAACATACCGCTGTGATTGGAATCGCTCTTATCATTTCCACCCTTGTCTACATAAATATAAAACCAGAGGTCAACATTACTTCGAGAGTACCTGCGAATAACCATATTTTTGTTAGTGTCCGAGAGAACAATTTGATTCCGATTCGAATGTATGTCATAAATTTCAGACCGAATCTCACTACAATCACTAAACAAACATTACAAGATGGTATACTCTTCGAGAGTACACCTGTGAATAACCGTATATTTGTTAGTGCCCGAGAGAATAATTTGATTCCGATTGGAATGATTTCGAACCGGATCTCACTACGATCACTTAACAAATAATTTAAGGTGGTAAACTATACATTAATGTATTCCCCTATTCCCCTACCTCAGCTCTTACTGTATACAAATTGCAAGAACAGGCTATACCTGAATATCCCTATACCTGCAAACGAAGGAATCATCAATCTCACAACAACAACAAAAATCAGGAAGGCGTTTGAGTCGGATACACCTACGAGAATTAGTGCGGAATGCTTTCTATAATCAGGTTTACAGAACAAATAGCGATAACTCACAGTTCAGACTCGCGCACGGTATAATACTTTGATATTTTGAAATTAGTTTCCTATATGTTGTTTTGGTATAAAACATATATTCATGCTTTTATCCTGTACCAGCTCAGTAAATTTTATAAACCGTGTGACATTGTTTTGTTCATTTTTCTGATGAATATACATGATATATTTCGCTGCGATTTCATATATTGTACACTCATTTGGTGACAAACGCTTCATAATTCCAACTTCACGCTGGATAACGGCAATATTCGTGATTAGCCAAGACAAATCTTGATCATAATTGGCAACTGAAGCACTGTCTGACTTACGAGAATAATAATCTGTTTATACAGAATACCACACTGAAAGCTGAAGAACATCGGCTTCAATATAAAATATTTGAAAGCCTGAGAATTTTAGCTGGCCACCAATCTATAATTAAGGTAAACGAGAAACAGTTCATAATCGCAAAAGCGAGATTGAGAATTCTGAACGGGCCGCCGAGGAGCTAGATAGGGCCGCCGAGGAGAAACCAAGGGCCACCGAGGAGACATTGCACGACCTTTATCTAAGAATCAAGGGCTCTGAAACTCTTTTATCGTCGAATATGCAAAGGCTAGGGGATGACAAAACATCTATCAAGATTTATGATTTGGTAAAAAGCCAAACCAATGACTGATCTGGATAAGGTTAGAGAAGAGCTCCACAATTATGAAGAAACTGTGGCTATTTGTATAAATGTCTTCCAAAAGGTCAGAAAGCGTGACCGGATGAAAGCCGATGAACCGAATAATACTTCAGATATTGAAATGGAAATTTCCGAGCCACCAAGAACCAGAATGAGGACGGACGATTCCCAAGTCTAAACTGACCTTGGCTCGATTCACGACAGGCTCATAACCCCTTTCAAGGTTTCAAAATTAGGATATAAATATATATCATTATTGCATCATGTAAATCTCTGCGATAGTGTGCTCATGTGTTCGTGAATCATTGTTAGATAATATGGGACCTGAGTTATAAAAATCTATTGTTGTACCGAGATAAAAGCTTGAGAGTAACTACAGAGACTATCGTAAAATTCTATTCAAAAATCAAACAACCCTAAACATACGAGATTTTTAGGGTTTATGTCTTATCGAGATGAAAGTGTGGAAGTAAATACAGGACTATTTTAAAACTCCATTGAAAACCTAGAGTTGTGCAAATATGATCTATACTAAGCTGTCCTTCGATACATTGATGCACCAATAAATAAAGTTCAAAACTTCGGTTGGTGTAGCAACAAAGGTCGAGCAGCGGCTTGGAGTGACTCCTGGTCTAGGTTCCATGGAAATTCGAATTTGGTTAAAAGCCTCCAAAACGACTAAGTCACAATCTTGTCGCTTAGCATCATGTACGGATAGAAGTTATGGCCATACAAGAGAAATACATTACCATTTGTTAGTCACAGTGCCAATTACTACCCTTTGTATAGAACAGAATGCAATCCTCAACCTCAAACACAGAAGCCCGGAAACCACAGAAGAACAATACGTTCTCTATAATGCTCTATCGAGTTGCTAGAATAGATCACGAACCCACAATCAAAACGTTCATTTGTATTGGACCATACATATGCATTGGTTTCGATTTGTGCAGAACATTTTACAATCCCCAATCTCAATACATAGAAGAACAAACCCCAAAGAAGTACAATACCCGGTACATTATATACACATCTCCATCAACGTATAGTGTTCTATCGAGATGCTAGAATAGAACCACGAACATAAATTCATATCGTTCATTTGTACTGAATAAAACATATGCAATAGTTTCGATTTGTGCAGAACATTGTGCAATCCTCAATCTCAATACATAGAACAAAAAACACAGAAACCGAATTAACTCCATACCGTACATCTGTATCAACATATACTGTTTTATCGAGTTGCTAGAATGACCACGAACACAAGATTATATTGTTCATTTGTGCTGAACCATACAATCCACAGGGATCGCAAAGCTTCGAAAAAAATTATGCTAATATGTATATGTCATATTGATTTGTTACAAATACTACCCTGACCCAATAAAGATATACACAGTCATTTCTCTACCTTTCATTGCAGAGCAATGTCAAAATTAGAAATATTCCCATCATTTCTACTATAAGATTAACATTTATTTCCAATTACTCGCTTCTACAATACACTAAAGATTAAAATTTTATAATCATACTGACGTTCTTGATAGAACTGAGACTAGCTCTCAGGTACATTTACATCAATATTTGTGTATTTAAGTGAACTAATAATGTGTTCTAGCTTAATAGATACCTTAACGACTAAAATAACCGATACAACGAAACAACATAACAAATCAACTTAATGGTATTGAAATACACAACTGTCAACAAATAACTCAAGAAGGGCCGAACCGGTCATATTCGAAGCCATACTCTCAATCGCAATCCCATTACTGCCAGCATTAAGCTTCAACTTATGTACGTTAATCAGCTATATATATATAAATGTACACAATGGGGATGTGTCCGGATTAGACATATCAGTTGTAATAAATGTAATAAAGTAATCCTTGATGTCCAACATCTATCGTATTACGACAATCCAGTAAACGTAAAAAATGGTAGTTTTTTGCAAAGTTCCACGGTACTGGTGTCAATGATTACAACACCCCTAGCACTCGTACCTGCTTCTGACCACTGGCTGCTTTCGATTGTGTTCGCGACGCCGTACATACGACACTATTAGAGGTCTCAAAAAAAAATGGGTAGACGTTTGATTTGTAGCTGAAGTCGAAGAAAGAGAACTTTCACGATTTAAAAAGAAAAAAAGACTAATACAATTATAAAATTACCAGTAATTAACTTGTACAGAAGTAACAATAGGTACAGACAATATTTTCTCATATTCTGAAAACTTGCCACTTTTTAAATAAAAATTAAAGCCTGGTATAAAAATTACATTGGTTGCAAACTGTTCGTGAAAACAATGTTTAACCAATGGAGTTAGATGTACATTCATATTCATATCTAGCAACCAAGTATGGTTCACACCAGTTGAAAAATATTGGCCAAGAGGTCCGTGCTGCATAAATCAACGCAGCGACAGAGCAGTTCCAATAAAAATACACTTTCAAGAAAAAAGGATTGCGTTAACCAATTTACCCAATATACAATACGACATTCATGGACATAGAGTATACACATAGGTCAGGGGAAACAGGTGCACAAGATTTGATAAATCGATTTTTATTCAAGACAAAAGTATAAAACGGCGCAGTGTTTCAAATACAATTCCAGACTAGCAAGAATAATGTAAATTCCATTTATGACAACAACAAAAAATATAACAAAGTACAAGACATTTCGGAAATAAGTAAGGGTGGTTCTTAACCAGGAGTTTTCAATAAATCCGTTTAATTAAAGGTATTTTTCAACCAGTGAGAACACATAGTTTTTGTTTTTCGAAAATTTATTAAACAACAAGGTGCTCAGAATTTGTTGTTAAAGGCTAACGAAAAACGAGAATAAGTACCATTAGAGTACGTTTGTCGACTGTGACGTTTAATAAGTAAAAGCATTTCAATGGTAGAATGGAAAACCGCCCTTTTACAAATGTGGTGTCAAATGTTGTGTTTTCACTGTTTTGAGCGCTCAATTCAATTGTGCACACACACATATATGAAGTTGTCGGTTGTAGGTAGATCCACACTCGATTATTTATGGAAACAGTACAGAGGGAACATAGTCGAATACGAACATAAAACGTAGAACACGAAGGAATCATATTGCACAAGTGTTATTGACTCACAAACTATACCATGTCGACATCAACAGCAGGCTAATGCAGCATCGAACCTGAGTACTATGGGGACTCAGCACACAGCATCGACTTCCTCAGGGATTGAAACCAATCCTATGCAGAATGTTAGCACACCGCCGTCGAATCAATCGATGGCGATCACTTCTCAACCGTCTTCGAGCTCTTCAGGTACTTCATCGGATTCGCATGGAGAGGCAGATTTTCAAGGAGAGACAGATTTTCAAGGAGAGGCAAAGAGTGTAACGAGGCGCACACAGCAGCCAAATTATTCAGCATGGCTTCGTGAATCGGCGTACAAAGAACACATACGAAGGGAAGAGATGCTAGGTCTTACCGTTCGAGGAGTACCTGTCAAACGTGATGCAGCAGGCGAAATTATGTATTCACGAGAGCATGTTTCTGATGTACATGACAAGAAGGGTTTTAGCGTCCAGTCCAAGCAGCGAATAATTCAGGCGTTGTGTGATAATGATAGAGCGACAACTGGCTCTCCTAATTGGCTCTCGACCCCTCTAAACATAACACCAAAGAAGAAGCACAAAGTAATAAGCAAGACAAAGGTGAAAAAAGACAAACAAGAAATTCCAGTAAAACAGAAGGATGAGGCGATGACGCTTCGAAAGGCTGACAATGCATTTGCACGATTCTGTGGAATTATTACGGATGAGAAACACTACGACGGGCTTGTATCACTAGAAGAGGGTGATACACGAGCTATGCTTGACAATAAGGCTACCGGAGACAGTAACGTTTTTGGGTCGATGTAACTCAAGACTTTATGAATCCCGATTATGCATGGAACATGACAAACGAAATAATTCTTAGTGATGGTGAAGCCGATACAAGCGATTCTGACAACGATGACGATAATTTTGACGATGCTATTCTGCGAGCACGAGTAACTAAGCACGCTGACAAGTTAGCTGAACGGCGTAGAAAGAAGTCGAAGTATCCAGCCTCTCCTCCACTCGAACAGTGGAAAAAGGACTGGGCTGTCCTGAGTGCCACCCAGAAGAGCATGGTTGAGCGAATAGGACGAGTCGATCCTATGGATATGACATTTACAACACAGGCCCGAAAGATGTTTTGAGACATTATTTGCAAGGCAGCCGTGAGAAACAGACTAATCTCTTGATGGAAAGATGCCAAATCTAGCTTTGCGATGGTGCAAACAAATAAGGAGAAATCTGGCCATCATGCGCCTACATTTATGAATTTCTTTACTGGTAAGATTTGTGCACTGGTTGTTGTACACGTATATATTGCCACGTGGGGAGGGTGCTTTAGAAGTACTCTGTGCTGTTGCAGGAGGCCCACTAACTACTGGGATGTCTAGTGCGATTGAATGAGAAGACACAGAAGTTTCTGATTGCGCTGTCTCCGGTGTGTCCACAACATCAACCGGACGTACACGCAGCGCCAAACATGAAAAAGAGCTAAAGAGGAAAGAACAGGCCATGAAAGAATTGGCGCGTTCAAAGGAAAGCGACGAAGCTATGAACAAACCATTTTTAATGGGGGTACAGATGTTCATTGATAGCGACAACGTGCGAGACATAGCTACACTTTCAAAAGTAATAGTGGAACTCAAGAAAGCTATACTAGAAGTTGATGATGATGAAGAGCTAGAAAAAAAATGTTTACCAAAGCACTCAAAAAAGGCAAAAGATGAGTTTAAGGCTCTACTAGGTTAATGTGTATACTATATAGTGTATAATGTAAATAAATGAATATATATATATATATATATATATATATATGTGTGTGTGTGTGTGTGTGTTTGTGTGTGTGTGTGTTTGATCAGTTATGAAAACTGAACTAATATATTCATCATTGCTTTGCTGTAAATGTATGTAGTATATACATAATTGTTCTAATAGTGCCATTTCTCCAAATAATCACGGGGAGATCGTGTGCCGATGTTGGATGTTTGCAGCTCTATATTATCTCTAGATGTTGGCCATATTGAACTTTCACTGCGCTGTACCGACTGAGTAGGACGAAGACTTTCAACGCGGGGGGGGGGGGGGGCACATTGTGTGATATCCATGTCTTGGTTGTGTTCTATCATAGCTCTGATTAAAAATATCAATTAATGTCTCCGACATACGGAAAGGAACACGTACGACCCATTTCGCATGATATTCGTAGCCGCTTTCGATGTATTCGTCGTCCTCGTCGTCACTTTGGTCTGATTTGGTATCTAGCTTCCTAGATTTGCAATACCTTTCTTGTAATAGCTCTTCGTTCAGGTATATATATATATATATATATATATATATATATATATATATATATATATATATATATATATATATATATATATATATATATATATATATATATATATATATATATATAGATGCTAACACATTCAATGTATAAAGCAGACGTGAAAGTATCACCCCGAACCAGTAATCTGCCGAAGCCTAATTGCATTTCACTATCATACATCATCTTCCAAGCGCTATTTGTATAGTATGTTCGAAACCAATCGACAACATTTCCTAATGTTTTAAGTACATGCCCTGATGCTGGTTTGATAAGTGCAACACTTGATTGAATCGCTTCTAAGTTATCTTCAATACTTGAAAGTTTCAACTGTGGTAATGCATTCTTAGCAATTTTGATTATACCTTTCGTAGTTCTACTTACCGAAAAAGGTCGAAAGTGTGCGATACAGATCCAGCGTCTGGCACTCCAGAACTTAGCAGTCTTCTTGCTGTAATCATCATGTCTTGTTAGTTGCTTGACATATTTTGCTCTCATAACTTCATCACTAGGAAATCTAACTAGTGATATTTTAGATTTGCATGAAGACACAGTGCATTGTGCAACCATTGTGTGTAAAAGGATTGATTGAAGTGGACTCACAGACAATATAATATATATATATATCGCATTCTATAGTTTTTACACCCGTGTACATATTATGACCACTTTTTCAATACCAAAAATCAATATATTTTTTTCGAATGCCATTATTTTGACCATTATCATAAATATAGGTAGCCAATTTGAGGCGATATGTGGACACATATTGAGCTGCTGACGCTCTCATCGTTGATAGAACATGCTATAACTAAATATTGAACTCAAAGAGACTACAATGAACACGTATACTAGTTTATAGCACTGATGCAGTCCGAAAAGTACTTTTAGACACAATATTTGTGCTCACACAATAAAAGAGTATTATGAGCTTGACCATAACTGGTCTGAGAATTACAATAGATGAATACAAAACGATACTTTTTTATACCATTGTGTAATGATGAAATTATAGCCATTATCATGTTTTTAGTATCATTTTGTATATGTCTTAGCGTTGTAGTATATATATATATATATATATATATATATATATATATATATATATATATATATATATATATATATATATATATATATATCTATATATATAAACCGACTGTATCGTATCATTGTTGGGTGTAAATATTTGTAAAAAGAGACTACAATGAACACGTATGTTGATATGATATATATATATATATATATATAACGACTGTATCGTATCATTGTTGGGTGTAATTATTTGTAAAAGAGACTACAATGAACACGTATGTTGATATATATATATATATATATAAATATATATATATATATATATATATATATATATATATATAACGACTGTATCGTATCATTGTTGGGTGTAAATATTCATACACATATCACCCAACATTCTAAAACTAATGCATTCAAAGATCAACGGTATCATCGATAAAATTTCAATTTTTTATTTGAGTGATGCATAAAATATTTACGATCAGTGGGTGGGTGTACATGTTTGTGTGTGAGTAGGTGCTATTGCCTGAGTACGCGCGCATTTGTTTTAAGCCTATGTTTTGTGTGGGTGTACACGTAGGTGTGTATGTGTGTGTGTGTGTTTGGTATAAATATATATATATGTGTGTACACACACACACACACACGTGTACACGTGTACATTAAACGCATACGTATACATAAACTACCAAACATACATGGATCAATGCAAGTGTATGTGGGTTTCTTTGGTCCTGCACACTTGCACTTGAATTGGTTTGTGTGTGCTTGGTTATTTGTGTGGATGTTTGCGTGTTTGTGTGTAGGTGTACATGATAGTGTGCGGGTGTACATGTTTGTGTGTACCCGCGTTTATATATAATGTTTATTATCTTGTTCCATTCTTGTTTCTTTCCAGATTTGAATCAGGCCTGCATAATTTGTTGTTCTCTATGTACTGCTTGATAACTTCGCGCTCTGTTTTGCCTCTAAGGGACGAAGGCCGGAGAGTACGATTGGGATGCCGAAATTGTGGTCCTAGACGCCCATTTATATCTGTACGCGGTGCTCCTGCATCTAGATTACCTGACAGACAATAATTATGTAGCTTAGTTAGAACTGTAACAACTCTTGGAGCGTGTTTAAAATCTAAACGCAAGGGTTGCCATAGAAGGCCGTATTTTCAGACCATGATTCCAAAGGCCTGCTCGATATGCATGCGAGATTGGGACTGGAAATAGTTGTATGCGTCCCATTCATCGCTCATTGCTTCACGAATGCCAGGAAAGGGTGTAAGCATATGGTTGGTACATCTGTAGGCTGCATCACCCAGTACGTAGTAAAATATGGGTAAATTCTCCACTAGCAGGTCAAACCTGCTATATTCCCAAGCTCGACGATCATACATACTACCATATGCCATGATAGAAAATGCAACAAACTTATAGTTTGCATCACACATGGCTTGGGCATAACCAGTCTTATGTCCAGAATATAAACGACGCCTATACTGACATCTATTTAATGGAGGAAAAGCTACGCGCACAAATAAGCCATCGGCGACGGCAACACAACGGCTAGTCACCCCGTGCGTAGAGTGTGATTTGAAATCTTCTGCTGCTTTGGCAATCTCTTCTTCTTCTTTTGGAAAATGGAAGTACAGGAAACTCAAACCATCAATTGCGTATAAAACTCTCCAGAATATGTAGTAAACAGCAGCAGAAGAAATCCCAAACGTAATTTTAATATCTTGGTATTTTCCGCCGACTGCTATACGCAGGAAGACAGCAAGTTGTACCTTCACATCTATTGCACCTCCTCTCAACATGCCCATCTTTTTGTTTCTTCTGCATGTTTCGTTTATCTCAACTTTCAAGAAACAAAAACTTTGGGTACTTCATACGAAAAGTGTTCTCAAAGCCGCGGTCTGTTTGTAGCAGAGCGCAGAGTGTTTGCCAGTTCGCGCGAGTACGAGCAACAAGCGTCCCTCTATTGCACTTCACCTGAAAGCTGGAAAGTCCGTCACCCACTCTATCCCTTTTCGTTCCTCTCAGGAGCAAGTAAAGTTTAGACAGCATCACTCGTCGCTTGTGTGTTACCGCCTTGTTCTTTAAGAGCGACATTGTTATTATGAACTAATTCCTGTATATAGTATAGTACACTACAACCAACAGAAGATTCATAAAGTATATAGGCAATGATGTACTGTACTCTAATATACTATAACAACCAAAAACTAAAAAATATGTTTACAAAGTGTGAAAATGCCAAAACGGCTCACACAACGATGCTTTGACACTCAATATTCTACCATATTGCAACCAATAGAAAGACGCAGCATTGCTCGTTTATTTTGAGCGGCATAGGTATACTAATTTTTATTGGATTTCATCAACCACTAGGATGGCTTTATTTTCAAAATTTACGGTTTCAATTCCAACGGCTGGGATGGCAAAAAAAACAACTGAGCCAAGGACCGTCGCAAAAGTACCCTTTAATTTTATTAACTTTTAATGGAGACCTCTCGTTAAGAACCACCCTAATAGGGCATTTCAAAGATAGACATTTCGTGCAGCAGGACAAATGTCCATCAGGACAATTACTTTCAAGATAAAGAAACATCAGGACAAATATCTAGAATAATAATACATTAGGACACAGGACAAATGCAATTTAAGGGACAAATGTATTGCAAGGGACTAAAATTCATCAGGACAGATGTATTGCAAGGGACTAATATTCATCAGGACAAATGTATTGCAAGGGACAAATATTCATCAGGACAAATGTATTGCAAGAGACTAATCTTCATCAGGACAAATGTATTGCAAGAGACAAATATTCATCAGGAGAAATGCATTGCAAGGGACGAATATGTATCAGAACAAATGTATTGCAAGGGACAAATATTCATCAGGACAAATGTATTGCAAGGGACAAATATTCATCAGGACAAATGTATTGCAAGAGACTAATCTTCATCAGGACAAATGTATTGCAAGAGACTAATATTCATCAGGACAAATGCATTGCAAGGGACGAATATGCATCAGAACAAATGTATTGCAAGGGACAAATATTCATCAGGACAAATGTATTGCAAGGGACAAATATTAGTCAGGACAAATATATTGCAAGGGACTAATATTCATCATAACAAATGTATTGCACGGGACAAATATTCATCAGGACAAATGCACTGGCCTTTGTAATCGAAAGGTGTCACGACCCCGGCTACCCGCACCACACTGGCGGGACATGACTATATACGATGCCACGCTCACGGATCATTTGCTCGCTTTCTTTTCTTATTGCGGTTTTGAAAAATGGAGGTGTTAAGTGTGCATCTTATGTCTGATCATCCCAAACCGAAGGATTGTTATCTGGAAGTGTACTGGTGACTTGAAAAGAGGTAATAGAAATCGGGTTGGACAAACCCTGACTTACTAACCAATTTACGATATCGTAGCCAAAAAAATATATAAGCAAATCCAAATCTGATTTCACTACCATCACAATTAGTAAAAAACCAATCATTCAATGATTGTATTCTTTTGTGATCGACATTAGCAAAACCTATCTCTTCAGGACCATGGTTCAACTGGTTGAACGCTGTTATGTATATATTGTACAATGCAGTTGTTGTAGGCCCGAGGGTGGCATATGTATCATAGATATCTGCACATACCTTAATAATTTTCGAATCAATAAATGGTGTGATAATTTGGAGTAGTCAAGAGATCAACGTTGTTAATCATCGATCTTTATCAATGATTATTATTGTAGGTTTTAAAGTGTTATCGACTTGTTTTGTTGATCGTGGTTGTTGTTATTGTTGTTATTGTTGTTGTTGTTGTTATTGTTATTGTTGTTGTTGTTGCTGTTGTGTTTTTTTTTGCTGTTCTTGTTGGTGTCGCTGTTGTAAGTTGGCAATTTTGGCTGGAAAATATTTTTCTTAGAATGCTTCAGTTTATTTATTTTTTTGTTTGGGATTTCGACCTGCTTTTACTTCTTTGATATTTTCTTCCATTGCCTCAATTTCAATATTGTGTAGTCGATTCAATTCGTTAACGTTTGCGTTTACTGAATCTACATAATTAGTACTTTGCATTCTATAATTTTTATACGGGTTACCCTCAAATGGTCCGTTGCCTGTTAGAGTTGAACCCATATTTAATATGATATTTATTTGGATTCCCCTGAGTACATTAACGATGATGTAGTTTGCAGCACATGCAAACTAGACCCGTGCGTTTTGGACACTCGAATTGTTCGAGCTCGGCTTGACTTTTATGAATTAATTCAGTAAATTGCAGACAATTATTAGTAGTTTGTTTATTTATGGACATAGATCCATCGGATCAACTCGACGACGTTTAACTGCAGCCGCATCGTCTAATTCTTCAGCCAACCACTTTGACATTTGTGCCAACATATCGCGCAGGTGTTTGGCAGTCTGAGTTCGGATTGACATTGTAAAAGCACAGACTTTATCAGATATCTCTTTGCTGTGTGAGAAACTGGGGCAGTCCCAGGATTTCGTTGCAAATACCTCTTTTTTTGTTCTTCAAATCTTCAATATCTTGCGTCAACATTGCCTTAGCCTGCTTCATGTTGTTGATCTCATTCAATGCCTGTGTTTGAAGTTGGACATTTTGAAAAGCGGTCTGATGCTTTTCTAGAGCTATCTCCTCCCAATGATTAGCATTTTGTTGCGTTAGAAGAGCGCGTTGCTGTTGGGAACCAATGTGTCCCTCAGCCTCTGATTGATAGCTTTTCACCATATTACAAGCCTCACGCGCTCATTCTCCACTTCGGCTTTGAATTTATATACTTGACATGCAGTCAGCTCTTCAATTTACAAAATGGAAAACTATAGCTATCAGTGATTGTTTTTCGCCGAAGTGTTTGAAAAAAAAAGATCGGAAGTAGAAAGACTGAGAGCCTATGCTTAGTAAGATACCGGTTAAAGCTTTTATAAAATGAATAATGAATATTGATAATGATACCGCTTGATAAGACATCAAAACAGGTTTGCGCATAACCAAAATGTTAACTGGATAGTTCCTCAATTACTTTTGTAAATAGTACACATACATCGGCGTGATTTACATTGCGGGTGTCTAGTTCATATTGAATGTATAATGCATCAGTACGATATGCTATACGAGTGCGCAGCCAATTCGGCAATAACATATGCCGCGAAAAATAAGGAATTGAATGGTCCTACTCGCGATATAAGAGTGGTGGATCGAGATGTCTCCTACCCGGACGAAGCGAGACAGTGTAATGAAGGGATCTCTAAGCCAGCTTTTAGGACTAAATACAAAACGTTAGCTTTACAGCGTTTTGGAGACTTTGATGCCAGCAACATGACATCTTCATATTCAATTACATAACCGCAAAGAATTGCAGCTTCGACTAGAATGTGGCTTTCTACCGCGAATAGAATCTATTTGTACTGCCTTGGGCTTCATTCATGGTATTCACTGCCAGTCCATCAGTGATCATAAAGGTTGGGCTTGCTATCTAAAGTCGATAGAGAAGCCTCAGGATTTCAACATAATATCTGAAACTTCGGAAACTGAAGCGGAATACCGAAAATTCCTGGCGAGTATGAAAAAGTCGGGAGATGCCCAATGGGACATATTCAATGGGCAGAAAGCAACTCGAAAAACCGCGCTAGACAAGTTCACCGATCTGTTACCTCATACCAAAAATCTCAACGAGCTCAACATTGCCAAACTTCAGTCGATTTATGCGAACCATTTTAAGCAACTAGGCCTGCGAGTCACGAACTCAAAAAATCATCCTACCGATTGTGATTACAGGTTGATGAGGGGATATTAGAGTACAATAAAGTCGTCAACGTCGTGAATTGGAATCTTGTGGATGATGGCGGCATCAAGAAAGAATTGGAGGTGTAATGGGAAAATATCATATCATGTGCAAGAAGTCATATCAAGTCTTCGCCAAGAGTTGTGACAACTTCTACAGTAACGGTCAACAAGCCATAAGTGATCTATACACAGGCAGGTCTACCCTATTTAGAACAGAAAACATCGACCTAACGCCTAAGCTCCATCAAATTGAAATCAATGATGCATATGTTGAGCTTACTGAACACGACATAATTGTATCCGACTCACCGATAGGCGCTTGAGATCCAGCCATACACATTCGAGCAAATTACAGGTAAGTGCCGTATCTGTGTGTGTTTATCTGTGTGTGTACTGCTAGCGTATGTGCATCGTAATTTAATAATCGAACTTCGTACAAAGGTGCAGACAAATAATATAATGGCACTTATATTTTGAACCTTTTTGTTTTTTAGGGATCCTGTGCAATGGGGAGGAAAAGAACTCGCGATGTTAAGGATATTGTCCGGCTATAATATCTGTCTCCCTCCTGCAGTGCTGGATTCTTTATTCCTCTTTATATTGTGTCCCGTGAAAATGTTCGATCCTGTTACGATAATCGGACCGGGTGGAGACATTAAGACAATACTGTGTGAGTTGTGGACAAAATTGATAGGCTCGGCTTTCAGTACGCAGTACACGAACAAAGTCGGTGATACACTGCAGACTTCACACCTATGCGCGCCGAATGCGTTGTTTGTCCACCAGGACGAGATGACCAATGTAATTGATAATAATATGCATGGATGAACAGGTTATTTGTTAGTACCACGACATGGTGAGTCCATGCGGCTCACAAGGGTATAGTGCATGTTACCGCAAAGCCAAGGATTGGTGCTATGAACCGTAACAAACTACACGCGACATCAATCGTCAGTAGTATCTCATGGGGAAAGAATGTCTCGCCTGATAAATACGATAAAGCTTTACCTCAGATACAAAGATCGTACTACATCGACTTGGCAACTGTATCTACCGGGAAAATTGCTGATGGATATAGGTTCGAAACCACTTTCAAGAAAGAGGGGAGACATTTCTTGACTTATATGTTCCAGTCTTGAATCACAAAGACACCAGATGGTCGATGAGTTTAGAATACCTTACCTCCGTTTGCTCCTCAAATGGTCTCAGAAGTACAACGTTTGGCTATTTGAACGTTTCGGACGTAGTTCGTACCCGTCTATTCTCAGTAGCTTTCTCAATCCCCTTGAGAGTGTACTTGATGAAGACGGACATATGTGGACAATTACACCACGTCGATCACCACGTGGTACATCAGCACGCAATCAACCATCAACAACTCTTTTGTATACAGCAACCATGACGGTGAATATCAGTACTACTGTTGTCGATACTTCTATAACGAATGGTGATCAAACAATACCAACACCGATCAAAACTCTACGCGAGACTTTTCTGTCGTTAAATGGCCTTTCATCAATCTCAAAGCAATGAGAGAGAGCAACAATACTCCAGAAACGAACGACAATTCTGCAGCCAATATAGTCGTCGAGTATATCAAGTAGAGTACATCAAGAAAATTTTCACCATGATTAGTCGACTATGTGACAATTTGAATCCTTGCGTGGATAAAAAATGAATATTCACTTCTGGTCCAATTTGTCATTGAATAGTGCTAGTGATAGGAACATGATGCTCAATGTTTACTATTCGGACCGCGAACAGACTATTGTAAAATAATCCGTTTAAAAATTCTCCAAAATCGGACAGACACCGTCAATTTAAAGGTACCCAGCTAAAAATGTATTTAGGCTGACCACACTGGTCCCAGTGGTGTCAGGGTGTCATCCTAGTGGCCCACAGATTGTCAGGATCTCCAGCGGTTGGCCAATGGATTGTCAGGGCTCTTAGGGGTTGGTCGTAAAGACATGTAGACCTGACCCAGCATCATATTATTAAATTTAATTATGAAGGCGAGAAATTGCCTTAATTTACGTAAGACATACGTATTACGTGAAAACTTGAAATTTGTAAGTTAAGATTCTTATAGGATAGAATTAGGAATTGGGAATTAAGAAGTATGTTTACAATTTCAGAGGGTTAAGAAATGCTTCAGTTCTTAATTAAGAAATACGTAATAAGGCTCATCATAAAAAAATAAGAAATACCGGTGTTACTTTAAATATTTTAAGAAATTATTTCTAATTTTAAGAAATAACATATTTATTTTAAAACAAAATTTATGTGTACTTGACTCAAATACCGACGTTACTCTTTATATTATTGCCCTTATTTTAAGAAACAATATATGAACTTGACTCTTGGAGTAAGAAATAAGATATCTACATATTTTTTAAATAATAAGAAAAGAATTGTTAAATACTTAGAACATATAGAAACTATTTATTAGCGGTTCTTTATGAAGGTACATGGAATTAGTATCAGTTTTTCCACTTAGTTAGCATATGATTAGTTGGTGATATAATGGAGAATAGTGGAGAAGTGACAAGCGTGAATGCTACACCTACTTCTAATGCCGATCAAACAAATCGACACAGTTTGAATCAAAGAAACCCACGACTGATGAAGTACTTGTATCCCTGTACAGTTGTGTAAAACTGTACAGGGCTCTGAGTAAAGAGCAAAAGCTCAACTTTGCGACCACCAAATTTAAAGTTGACGACGATAACTGCATCAAAGCTTCCTGCAAGTACTGTGATAACGAAAAATCGTACACAATGGTCCCGAAAGAATGCAAATAATTCAATAATTCATTATGCGAAGAAACACGCTAAGGAGTGGTTTGATGATGCGAGTAGGCTAGTGGCGAAGGAGATAGAAAAACGAGCAAACAAATCAGGGCGGAAACAGAGCCTTAAAGCTTTTGTGGCGGCTCCAGTTAAACTTCCTCAACTGAAGTTCAATGCTTGAAAACGACTGGCGGATTTGCACTGGGCATGATGTATCGCGAAAAACGATCTTTCATTCGAAATTAGGGAAGAAGATGGACTTTAGTGAGTGGCTAGCAGCGGCAGCAGCAGTGCCTGTAACAAGTCACTCGGAATATACGAATGGAGCCCCCGAAACAATGAAGAAGTATTTAAAGGTACTTGAAATATCAATTAAGGACAATGTACTTTCAAAATAGAATGAGGCATTGCAATTCTATAAGGCACCATTTGCGTCACTAGAGAATGACATCTGGAAAGATTCAAACGGAGCAAATTACTTAGGCTCTATCATTCGTTAGAATGAACTCGGTAAACCACTGAGTTATCGGGAAAAATATAAAATGTCTGTCTTCCTAGGTCTGAAAGAAGTCGTAGGCTCCCATAATGGGGTAAACCTGACTGAATGGCAACGAGAAGTGTTAGACGATTGGGGTTTATTGGAAATCAAAGATGACACTCATTTCAGAGCGGATATCACAGAGTCGGACAAACTTGACACAAAACAGACAATCGATAACGCTACAAATGTCTAGGCTGCCATGAAAAGTTCTGTTGGAGTTGTACTTGGGTATAGAGTACATCGTGTTACCTTGGTACTAAAAAAGGCAATCGGGGGATCCTTAGTGACTGCTACTGACAAAATGAGATCTGTCTTTGCGACTCATAAAGGACTTCACGAGGCAGACGTTGGTAAACAGTTGAGTATATGAGAGACACTCGTCAATGCAGATCACGAAGAAGCAATACGTGGGAGTTAATCAGCCTCGATATGACAGTAAACCCATTGCTGACATGCTACATTTCTGCGCTCAACGGTCTGCCTTTCTCAACAAAAGTATGAAATGAGCAGACAAGCTTATCTCAGCACAGAAGGTCCTAAAGTATGAACGATGCACGCAAGCAATTTCCAATGGTAGTATGCGTTAAATTGGAGTTTACCTCATGGGTTTTACGCGGATAGTCTACCCCACGCCGATGCGGGTATTGAAGTAGAGCTACCAGAGAACGTCATGAGCTACATAAGTGTGCTGGGCGACGCGTATCACATTCTTAAAATACTGCCATTAAAGAAGAAGCATTCGTGTTTTCGTGCTTTTATGCGGTTTTATTCGGAGGCTGTCTTCGTTAAAGACAAGGCTATATTGAAAAAGGCGGAGCACGTACTAGTCACCAGATACAATTCGTCCGTAGTGCAAAAGGCATAGGCAAAGCGTACCTACGTCCACATCTACCCCGTATATGTACTGATTCACCAACGATCAGTCGCCGTGTGCAACTTGTATATACTTACTTCGGTAGTCAGAAGTGGATGGAGACAGATGAAGAACCCTTATAAAAACATCCATGGGTAAGAAAGAAAAAAAAGTTCCCACACAAGTTTTGACTTTTCTGAATTTAGTCTAACGAAAAGCAGCAACAATGGACAATACTACCTACCTTGCACAAGAAAGGGAAGGAGAACATACCTAGAGAAAACATCCCTCTCTCAAAAGAACAACTTATATGAAGTATTCCATTTGTTCCAACAGAATTTTGAACCCTGAATTTTGTCACCGGTGTGGTCGGCCTTATGAAAACGTCCATGAGTAAGAAAGGAATAAAAGAGAGGGAAGGAGAGCATACCAAGAGAGGGAAGGAGAGCATACCTAGAGAAAACATCCATCTCTTAAAAGAACAACTTAATTTATGGGTTAGCAACCATATAGTTACCTACAGTTATCAAATATTTATACCAAGTCACGTATAACACAATAAGGTATTTACAGCAAGTAGAGCAATACAATCTAGTCGGTACAAAGAGAATACCGCAAGAACAACGGGCGACATTACCACAAGAGAGGTAAGAAGATTACGTCTAGAGAAAACACTCGAAATCTTAAAACAACAACTTATACGAAGTATTCCATTTCTTCCAACAGAATTTTGAAACCTGAATTTTGTCACCGGTGTGGTCGGCCTTATAAAAACATCCATGAGTAAGAAAGAAAAAAGTTCCCACACAAGTTTTGAGTTTTCTGAATTTAGTCTAACGAAAAGCAGCAGCAATGGGCAGGGTTTACAGAGGTGCCAAGCGCTGTCCACTTCAGAGGTGCCAAGCGCTGTCCACTTCAGAGGTGCCAAGCGCTGTTTGAAGTATCTCGCTGGTACTCAGGACTTCGGACTTGAATACACGAATAAAGAACCATGAATTCTCTATCTGAGTGCAGACAGCAGCTTTGCTAGCGATGACACAACAAGACGATCCACCACCAGGCGAGTGGGCATTATAGCAGGTGCACCATTCGTGTGGGGAACAAACTTGCACTAGTAACAGCGTCTACAGCAGAGGCAGAATATGTAGCACAATCTGATACAGCCAAAGACGCAGTATGGGCTGGGAATCTCTTCACAGAATTCGGCATTCCGCTCGTAGAACCCACCACCATAGAACAGGACAACAAGTCAGCAATACTGATGAGAAATGGTATCACGAGATCCCGCCGTACAAAACATGTCGATCTACGATATCACATCGAACAACACCATCAAGCTAAAATACATACCATCAGAACAGCTACTCGGTGATTTCTTCACGAAACCACTCAGCCGAGTGAAGTTTACCGACATACGCGACAGACTGATGACTCGGATGCCAGTATCAACATAGTTCAATTTGTATAAAGGTAAGTATTTTAAGGTAAGCAGGTGTCGAATGCTTTGTGCTTCTATCTCTGGCTGCCAAATATACCGATATATCGTACCTTGTAAAAAGAGTGTATACAAACTGTTTGTATTATATGTAAAAATGAAATTATATATAATGTACACGCAATATATAACTATATATTTGTTCATATAATTGTTCCTATCGATAGACACCCAAGTGTGTACTTGTGCGACTGTGTTTTAACATAAAATACTCTGAAGTTAAAGTTGAATCCCGCAGACAATTTGTATTCATCGATACACATAATATTAGTAACTTACTGGTTCCTTTTAACTTTTATGCGTGATATCGTAAAAGTTGCATACTTGTGACAATTTGTATTGAAATTCACTCGCAGGATACAATACAAAATTGTGAATTTCGCAGCCCACAGGCCCTACAGGGACCACAACCTCACACTGTTTCCACTCCCCCCAGCGCCCCCTCTGTGTTATGAGACTAACACAAAAACAAAAAACAAAAGGGGGTTTTTTTACCACTGGAGCCTGAATTTTTGTCCTCAATGGGTAGAATTCACCACTACACGAATTTCGTTGGTCAATTCGATCAAAATTTAAACTTTTTTTTGAAAGCAAGAATATCAGCCAGACCGCAGCATAAGAGCCGCACATTCCAAGACCCAAGAGAAAATCTTAGCCTCGCAGTCTCCGAGTCTCAGCCTCTCAGGCCACATCCCGAAGTCAAACCAATATGCCACAACGCAGAAGGGAGCTGTTCCCCAGCATCCACGCCACAGTCCACACCGATTCAGTAAACAAGATGTACTTTTCAAGAAAATCTCGAGTATTTTTACCTGCGAAATTGTGATTCCTGTTCCCGTACAGAAGATTATCCACGCCAGTCGTGAAGCCTATCACTATACGGGAGATCGTCTACTCTTCAGAAAAATCAACGTTTTCAACAATTTTCATCGAGACAATACTCAACAGCACCAATTCGTAGACGTCTTCGACAAATATACATTGGTTCAACGCTTATCGCCCAATCCATCTACAGAGTCAACAATTTCACAATCCAGGTCTTAAGCCTTCAGCCTTCATTAGTCTTCAGTTTCCAATTTTCAGCCTTCAAACTTCAGCCCTTGTTGATTGTAAAATTGAGGGCGAGTAAAAGACTACAGGTCTCAGGCCAGATTTTACAGCAAGAAACCATCTTTGATTTATGGAAGTCATCAGAGTTAGCTCACTCCCGAGAGCTAATCAAGTTGCTCAAATTTCTCTCAAGAGTTGAGTTATCACTTAATCGACTTCCGAGAGCAGATTAAGTTTCTCAACCGATTGCTGAGTGTGGATTAAGCCTGTCAACCGCAACATTCTAATAACAGCTGCGGTTCTATGTAAGTCTCAACCTATGCGGAAAGCCATCATGTGATCAGCGTGAGATTTAGTTGCAGAGAAGTTGAAAAAGAAAAGTTTCGAAGTGTTAAAGTGTTCCGCATAAGGTTTCTCATACTGACCATATGAGGTTTTACCCTGGCCAGCCCAAGCGGCTGAACACTAGCACAAACATTTTAGGTATAAAACTAAAGGTGAGGTCAGAAATAAATATATACATTTGCACTTTATTTAAAGTCTACTACATTGTACTCTAACAAAAATTTGGAGTGAGGGCGTGTCCCACCTTGTATCTTCGTATCTTCTGGGAGAGAGAAAACGATATTTGTAATGTTTACTTTCACCCAACTGTTAAGCTCGAGATAGCGGGCAGTGAAACCTGTGGTGGGGGCATGTCCCACCATGTATCTCCGCACTCCCGTAGTAGACGAGACATTTCGTGCACGCCTCCTTTTTGCACCGTCGGAGGTTTTACATCTTGATACTAATCTAGCTAAACCTGAATCAGACAGATTGTTTGTCGATGTTGACGAAAGGGCAGACCGTGCACGCAAATGTGCCATTCACAGCGACGAACAAATGAAAGTCCGGAAGAGACTGGACAAAAAAATCGTTAACCGAAGGAGATCATTGTCATTACTCCATAAACAATTGAGCGTCGACGACTCAAACAATACTATCACACTATCACAATGGCTTTATACAGAAAAACACAAATGCCAGCCGTACAGCAAGTGAGATTAACTAAAGGCACTATGCGTAATGCTATTGATGCTCACTCTTATACGCCTGCTCATGCATCAACGAATGATCCCAAAAGCAAAGGAAAGGAACCTTTTATCGAAACTGTGACTTACGTAGAAACACCTATGGTAGTATTGGAAAGTATGATTTGACTCCTTTAGCCAGCCAACTAGATGTGCTCAAATGTGATGGGAAGCTAGAAGTGATGGGGTCTAGGTGCAGATGTACACTGCACCAGCTTGGTGTTATAATTCTCTTTTTCTTTTTCTTGAGTTGTATTGTTCTCAGATATTAAAGTATCTTAAAGTGTTTTAAGTTTTAAGTGAATAGTTGTGATTTATTTGATTCGAGTCCCTGCTTTTATATGCATTGGACTCGTAATCCTTAGTGTCGCCACGTCTTCAACTGATCGTGGCTTCCATCGTAATCTTTGGCCTTATACGTTTAGATTGTACTCCTCCGATATTTAGGGATGCCCTTATGCTCATCAGAGATTTTCTATAATGATGTTTCCGTACTCCCGGCACTTCGGCTCCGAGATTAATTTCCATCTGTAATATTTATGTGTCCCTCTCTGAGTTTAGATTCTCTCTTTGGTTGATGCTGGGATAAACATTGTTGAGCCTCCGGCATTTGATCGTAGTTTAATGCTTGGTAAACAATCTTGGTTTACTGTGATCAATACCTCATCATCATCAAAATTATAGCATTGGAAAGTCACTAAATGTACTTTTTAATTTCTTTGTTTGAAAAGTTTGAGAAAGAAATTGAAAATCACATTTAGCGATCTAATTTGGGCAATTAGAAAACGTTCCCCTAAATCTGTATGTACATTTAGTGACTTTCCCATGTAGGCCATGTACATTTAGAGTGTTTCCTCTAAAACTATCAAACGGTTTGCAATACGCAGCACCTTCACGACTGATTGCAACTTCAAATTATAAACAGTAGTCAAATCCTTATCTTTCTTACGGATTGTGAGAGGAGCCACGACGTTCAACACAGATGACTAAAATTACTATCGTTATAATTTCAAGCCATTGAACACTGATAGTTTGATACTGTAGCTATTGTTTTCTTCTGCAACAATGACTGGTATCAAGAAAAAAACTTCATTGCTCTCAAACAACTTAAAGTTAAACTTGAGATTACAGCTTCCTTTGCAAAATGAACTATACCCATCGTATTGCCATAAAGACGGTAGACATTTGCTAGATATCTATATTTGGTTCCGGTGCCGACAATAAAATATCAAAGTGCTTTGTTTGTTGGCCGTGGATGATAGAATATGTGTGGCTTTGTAGTGCATTCAGAGTGTACGAGACACGATTGTTGCTCCGTCACAAGTGCGGGTCGCGGATCAATAGTGCATGATATACTTCACTAAGAAATTAAAACTTGTTTTAATACATTGTTTTCTTGTCACTACCTGGCATATATGATGGATAATAGTACGCATTGGATATGAGCTGGAATCCTTCAGACCCTGTATAGGTCAGTTAAATATGTTGAACCGCATGGATGAGTTATATAATGATGAATTGCAGCCATACATAACGTTCTGGACCACATATGATTATTTTGTCAATCAAGCATGTTATCAACAGCGATCGTAGAGAACCAACCGAAACTCTTTCTCAAGGTTTATTTTATGAGCAGCAGAGCTCGAAAAGAATGAGGATCTAAGATGTACGAGGCAGGCAATGCGAACAAGGATGGAATTCATCGTCGGCATGAGACCCTTATCAAATACCCTGTCGGATGAACATCCAAGCGGCTGATGATTTATAGCATATTCTTGATTGCAAGCTATTACTTAATATGGATATATATAATGATATATAAACATCTGGCCCGTGCGAGAAAATTGAGAGCCATACTAGAGAGGAGCTGTCCAAGTATATAGTCTAAAATAATCTTGAACACTATTTTCTTCAAAACCCCGATATGGAAACACATCTGAACTACTAGCCACTTTGCTTGTATCAGTGACTTAATAAGGCGTATTCTGGTAGGCCCTAATCTACCACCAATTGTACCGGACATACTACAACAGCATGACTACCACGGCATATGGACTCTCAACGTGCATTTAGAGGGCCTACCTCTCCATGAACAGAGTGAACCAATTTTATCTCCATCCAGTACTGCTTGATAGATTTGTGTACTTCATACCCAGTCTTATCACTCTGCTTCAGTACTACTTCCATATATCGGTGCAGACCAAATCTTCAAGACTTCTGGTACCGCCTATGATACTTCCCGCTATGGCTAACCAGGATACTCTCAATACATCAGTTGTGTGGTGTGGTATCGAGTAGCCTCCAACTTTGCTCCGAAACAGGATGGTGGATGACAACCTCACCCTGCTTGGTATTACGTTCAAAAGTACTTAGACGGACTCAGCCCATATTGCCACTACGAGTGTGAGCCAGCTTTACTACACACAATGGCACACAAGTCTTAGCTCCCAACCAATGGTAGAGGTGTTTTGTACCCATCGTTGCGAATTAACGCACCGCATGTCGTCAATCGTTGCATCACTCGCCTCGTGCTTCTCGCGGCAGTTCGCTAATCTTCTCAGAACCTCTTCAACAAATATGAAGCCGGATGTGCATGTAAACATATAATAACTTACCCAAATTGAAATAAACAATATTTTCCTTATTTACATCCGATGCATATAAGCATAAAGATCTTGAGTCTTTGAGATTGAATGAAGCGGAAACCCAGGCAAAACTACAAGCCTATCACGAAAAAAGTCGCGGAGAGGGCGCAACGCACGCCTAGCAGCCAAACGAAACAAGACGTTTGGCAAGTCTAGAGTGTTAATGACTAGCAAAAACCAAGTTGTATCGCTTTACGTTGTTGAGAAAGAGAGCGCCGTCTTTTACAATAAGCAGTGGGAACAATGAACATGTAGAAAAGAAGTGAAAGGAGATAATCAATGTAGATACCAATGTAGTGATAGGTACTGTGGCAGAGTCGAAGTCATTTTATGTCGGCGGCTGGATCTTGCAGGAGAACATTGTAGTACAATGCTGCAAACCAGGGGAGTGGATCAAAGGCTCGCTTATGTCCGGGGTATTCTACCATTTATCACAATTACCCTCTCTGGATGTTCGTTTCTGTGATGCTGATGCACACAGAGTATGGATGAAGGACTTATACAAGTATTGTAGGGCAGAAAGTTTACGACTTAAGGGACCACCACAGGTGTCCGAAAGGATCTCTGTATTGATCCCATGGAATCATAGCAACGCCCATTGGAACTTGGCGATTGTTACATTGTACACAACCAACGCTACAGTTACTATTTTAGATGGTATGCGAAATCATGTTAGAGCTGACGAACAATTCAATTATATAGTACGATGGATGGAATGTTACCTCACAGATAATGATACATACAGCCTAAAAGTAGGTGGTATAAACCAACACGACAGTTTTTAGCTGTGGGGGTTTGCTTTGTGCCTATGCTAGAGCAGTATCAGAAAATTCACAACTCGTGTATGATTTGGAGGCATTGTCTTTGCACGAATATGTCACAAGCGTCCAACATGACAGCAGAATTAGAAAATGAAATTCCGAAACACTATTCTCGTATATTCCTGTAAAAGAGCATCACAGACCACGTGAGTTGCAAACCAGGCAGTGAGGTAAGCTGGAATGAAGCAGCATATATCAACACCAATCAGTAAAAGACAACATGCCCCACCTTCAACACATTTATTCGTAAAAAATAGATATAGCCGAAGGTTCTTTGATTAAATTTAAGCAAATTTTGTACGATAAAGTCACTAAATGTACACACCAAAAAAAAGAAATTGTTACTAAATATACATTTGTACATATTTGATCCATATTTCAGTACGTGTTCATCGAGATAAGGGGTGAATGTACATTTAGTGACTTTTCCACTTTTTCAATGTACATTAAGCGACTTTGTTCTACATTGTACGTTGGCGTGCTATTCCTTTGTGTTCGCGTATTGTTATTGTCTCTTCTGCGCTTTTGTATTCAACTGCCTGTCGTGCGGACCACGATGCTCTAGTGTGTACATCCGTTATAGTATTGTTTTATGGCGGCTTTATTGTGTTGGTCTGTATTGTGTGCTTGATGCAATTGGTCCATGTCGGCCTCAAACCGAGCTATCATCTGTTGATGCTCCTGACGGTGATTGATCGCTAGCTGATTTATCTGAAATGTGTAAAAATTGGGTTGTGCTGTGGAACTCACTGGCGTAGGCACTAGAATTTATGTGAGCATTGTCGACTGTCTGTTGTCTGTTGGCCACTTGTTGCGTTGCACATTCATTTATGCCGATACATTTCGAGATGAGTTTGGCGCGAGTATCGTTGGATTTATGTTGTAGCCCGGCTGTGGTATAAAATATTTTTTTAGGCCACCAGCGTGTGGTAGACAAATTGTATAATATATTTCATTGTTAGCTGTACTGTTTTTTTTGCGTCGGATGTTGTGCATTATAGGAAATGATTAATGGACTACAAACTAAAACCACTTACCGAGGATAGTGAAAAAAGTTCCATATGATCCTGTGTTGCCGTGTAATGAGTCTGCATCTGATACTGATGTCGGAGTGTTGCTGTCCGTTGATTGGCTCTGAAAGTTTAGAGAGCTGTTGAGTATATCTGTATCTGTGAAATTGGGATACTGCCCCATGCCAGCCGTGAACGCTGGTTAAGAAAAAAAAGTAAATCCAGTTCGTTCAAATCCAGGTGTTCAGAAACCAATGGTGGCACGTTTTAGGGTTTTCCTCCTTCATGAACTACAGGTGCTGGCGGCTTGAACGCACAGCTTATGGGCATGACGGACGGCTGTTTAAAGGCACCTTCAGGGAATACTGGTTTCGGTTGCTGCGCCTGCGCGGCGCTGTTGTTCAACATCTGATTGAACACTCTCGAGGTTTGTTCCTTGGAATCTGTTGTTGTGTTAGCGTAGTGCATGACAGCCTCTGGCGATTTGTGGTGCGATGTATGCCTTTTACTTCTGCTGCCGATATCTTGGCCTCATTCAATCTTATGGATATTCCTGGAGTTCTGCCGCTTTTACCTGTGAACTTTGTGTTGGTAGTGGCCTGCTCCCCAAGTGGAGTTGAGATACGCTCCTGCATTGACTTAGCAATATCTCATTCACGCCCAGGTTAGTCTTCATCAGTCGAGATTGATCCTTTGAATTGGAACCCCGAAGGAACTGCAACGTTGAGCTCTGCCATTCTTCTCCAGGGATCAGATCTCGGTATGTCTTCAATGCATGGAACCCGCAGTGAGTTGTTTTCGTGTACGATCCGCGAACATCGTAACATAAATACTCTATCACACACTTATGCTCTTTGCCCTGGTGATTTTATTTTTTGGCCAGGGGGGAATGGTAATGATCATGAAGGGTGGATCATTGGTTGGTAACACGATAGGGACACCATAACCAAAAGAGCAAAGTTACGCGCCACTGTTGCACTCTTTGTTTGATCATACTCTTTGGCCAATGAATCGCGGATCTGTCGCAGATGTACCGCCCATTGCCGTGGCCTTTTGCACAACATGTCGCATCACGTTCTTGTTTTTGAATGCCACCCGAGCCGCCAAAATCGAGTGATTTCATTGGCTGTATATAATATTACGTATTTAATACTCTCTACTAGTATCAAGCGTGACCAAAGCGATTAAACAGGACACATACACAACTTTTTTATTTGTTTATTTTTTTTTAGGTTATAAGCGTCCATCCTCGTAGCGTGGTATATCGTTTTTTTATGAGATCCCCATACCTTTACTTCTAATATTCTTTTCAATACGTTTCCAGGTTTTGCAGCATCTTAAACGCCGGATCTTCCATCTCCTCATTATTCGGGAATAGTCATTCGTCTTCCATCCCGGGTAGACATGATCAGTATATTCTACAAGGTCTTCACAATCGTCGCGCCATTTTCCGCACTACCGACAGATACATAACAAAAGACCTTAGCTGTTTTCTTGTCATTTTTAGTGTATTCATCTAAATGAGAGTCGTCTAGGTCGCTATATAGTTCATTAAGCAAGGACTGATAATCAGAGCTTTACTTGTCCCATCAACTCCCACGCTGATATTTGCACCACAATTGCAACGGTAAAATAATATCGGGAACAGTTGCTCGTCTTCCCATCCCGGGTAGACACGATCAGTATATTCTACAAGGTCTTTATAATCGTCGCACCGTTTTTCCGCACTGCCAACAGATACATAAGACAAAACCTAAGATGTACTTTTGTCATTCTTAGTGTATTCATCCAAACGAGAGTCGTCTATGTCGATATATAGTTCATTAATCATGGACTGACAATCAGGCTTTACTTGCCTCATCGACACCCACGCTTGCAACGGGAAAATACTATCGAACTGTATACAGCAAGACACTTCGTAAATTAACACTGTATACAATATTTCATTATCAATCATGAGACGATATGATGAATTATCGAAACAAAACAGTACGACTATGGTGTTTGACAATATTGAAAAGCTCACGGTGTTTAACGAAAAAGGGATGGATGAACAAACACATGTCATATCTAGTAGTGATAACAAAAAGGACGACACCACCTCAAATGATGGAGAACAGGTAGTCACTGTTAGCCCATGGTCAGTGTTCACGGCTGACAACATACCTGACGGTGAAGTGACTCATGACGTTACAGGCTGTTTACCTTATGCCACCATTAATTCGCTCAATCAGGAGGTGACAGATAAACTCTACCTAGAGCTATAGAGCTATCGATAAATTTGCTTGGGATGAAACTACAGCTTGACAACAAACAATAGACTCAGACCACGGACGAACAATATGAAACGGTTTACGAAACCTTGCAGTACTAATATCCAAACGGATGACTATATATAGCACCCATGCTTGCGTCAGAATTGCATACTTGCGTCATTCTGACGTCAATGTGACTCCCAGTGCTCCATGCTTCATGCGTCCGCACCCTAAGCTCCATAAACCTCCGGTCACATTTGTTGTCAGAGCCTTTTTTTGCGCAGGCGCAACTGTAATAAAAAAATGTGACTAAATTTTCATTGCTACTGCACATTCGTATCTCGGTTCTGTTGACCTGTACAATATACACTCATATGCCTTACAACCCATAGTCAGTGTTGGCCAGCAATTGAATTACTATATAATATTTTTCTCAATTCAGTGTGAAATTTTGACTTTATTGCATTTAGCGGCGCGTATAGCAGCAAGCAAACTGCTTAAATATGTCGACTAGTCCAGTACAGTGTTTTGAACGAATTGGATGTAGAAGGTTGGAACAGTTTGCCCTGTTATATACGTGATTGAAATTAGAACTTTGTCATATACAGTATAAATTTAGTTCAAGGACAAGTGCGCGGCTAGAAATAATTATTTTTATCGTTGCTTTTCAGTTTTGCATGTAATGATCATTGTCTTCAACTTCGAACATATCGGCATATATATTCAAGTCTCTGACAAGAAATAAAGCTTTCTACATTATTTTTGCTTCATGATGGCTCGAGCCTGCGATTGGCTATGAATGAGAAAATTGTAGATGAACTGTTTGCTGTTAAAATTTGTTACGCAAATTTTATGCACCGGTTTGGATTCTCAGCACAAGTATAAACAATAGTGGGCCACACTCATGCACTTTGACACTTTTTGGATTGGCATAAGCGTACAGGCTCTCGTACCTGGTTATATTGCACCGTACAACCCTTTTTAAAGACTAATTGCTCAAGTTAAAATAGCAGGTTGTTTTGACCTGCTTTGTTATAGTGTATTTTGCTTTTCCATGTTTTCAAATATGCGTCTGCGCATTTCGTTGCGCACATCCTCCCACGGACCTGCTCTTGAGTACATTAAATATGCTTTAGTCTAGAAGTTGTAAATTTGTAGTTTGTACTTTTGGTTTATCAGCTTCCGTACGTATTTCTATCGCGGTGATCACTTATTTCTCATATTGTTTTGAATTCAACACTGTCTAGTGCACTATTTACACGCCGTTTATACTCGAACTCACACACTCGTTTTGGTCACGTATAAAATACATCCCATGGGGTAGCCATAATGATAACCTTTTCTACTTTCAATGAATATGATCTCACCTGATAGTACGGAAAATCCGGGGAGTATTCCATCCTAAATTAGCCTAATTCTTCCAAATCATGTCTTAACTCGACAATGTTGCAAATGCAGTTGCTATCAGATAACACTGTACTCCGTACGAGTTTCGTCTGGTACTCAGGTTACATAAACGTTTCAATTTATTTGTTTATAACTTTCCTTCACTTAAACAACCAGGTCTAGTACTGTCTTGGGTTTGAATTTATACATGTATCGGTGTTGTTTTCTTCTGTGACTATTCTAAAAACATAAGCGAATTGATCTCTCTCTCTCGTGACCGTTCAAGACAATGAAAATGCGGGAGGGGCAGGGTTTCATTTCAGGATAGATTGACTGTTTCAAATCAAGTTTACAAGCGCACTGGTATAAACTGACGTACGAGAGCATCCAGACACGACTTGATTCCATTCGCCTTCACCCATACTCATCTATTGAACAAAACCACAGACGGCTCTGATGTCGAACCACTTGGGCTTCACGTCGGATTGAATTGTGAGTTAAAAGTTCAGATCTATTGATTTTGTTTGGTACATGAGCCTGAATCTGACGCCTTTTAAATATGTACTTATTTGCAATTTCGATACCGACGAACGATGCGGTTTTAGCGCGCTATTTGTTCACTTTATTGATGCAATGCTGTCCAAAACTAACGCATTCGGCTTTAGGTTTTCAGCGTACTGGTCCACGATGACACGGAAGAGGAAACCAACAAATAAGAGAGCGTGTGCATCAGAATGATCTCATGGGCGAGGGGCGAGGAACACCCTTTGTTCGGGTGTCATCTGCATGTCCTGACTCAAAGCTACCAGTGTGCAGCTGATACCAAACTTCCACTCCTTGTGGCTTCACATTGAATGATCCAACAGTTTTTTCACAGTCGTATGACTTTGACACCATCAACCTAGATTGAGCGCATGCTGATGAGCATACAAGAATTATTAAATTGCTGGACTCACGCCACCCGGCAACTATCTGGGGTTGGGAAAGGCAGTAGCTGGAAGATGGCCTTTGCCAGATACGTCATGGTGCCGTGTCTGCCACTGGGTGCGTTATCGTAGAACAACGTCAACCGCCAGTCTCCATCGCCAGTGTCTACTCCGGGTCTGACCCCGCTAGCTTTCACACCCAGGCCGACCATATCGTTCTCGTGATTAAAATCGTACGCACAGAGATCCTACAAACGGAAGAGGTGGATGCAAAGGAAGACCGTGGTCAATATGAGCGTTTCAGCCTGTAAACCTATACAACAATACAATCTCTGCCGTGTTCTGCCATGTCAACTGCGACTATGAATAAGCTCGTGCTTAACATGTGACTTCAAACAAAATACACAAACGTTTGACCACGATGGGACGAGTTTCTTAAAGTACACGTGTTTGTCTATAACTACCATCATCCGGTTGGACAACACCACGAAATTCTACATTGAGTGAAAACAGTCTATCTAAAAACGAGCAAATGTAGAAAGCTGTCAGGGCAGAAATAATATCTACAGGTGCACCGAAAAGATTCTTCGGGTGGGACATGGCAACAGCCATAAAACAATCAGTTGGAGTGGTGGGAATTGTCAATGGCTATACGCTCTGTGCAGTCAGACGTCAACAGGCTTAATTAGGCGGCACTATCTCGAGCACTTTCAATCGAAACACAACACACTCACCTCATCAAACAACGACACGGCATGCGGTACAATGGCAAGCACTTTCAATCGAATCATAGCACACTCACCTCATCAAACAACAAACACAACACACTCACCTAATCAAACAACAAACACAACACACTCACCTCATCAAACAACGACACGGCATGCGCTACAATGGAATCCAGATCGATGACGTGGCTGACAGACCAGCTTGGATTCTCCTCCATAATGAATGAGAGCAGCATAAGTACCTGTACCATGTAGTAACGTATAGGTAAAGGTAAACGTAATTGTTTCTTGAGTACTTATCCGGGCCTTCATCCATGTCTAGAATAAGCATTCAAGGGCATCTATTATACACAAGTATATG
>LUCW03000243.1:82500-112500 GCA_001586965.3 Sphaeroforma sirkka
AGCAACCACACAATCTGCGCCATACCCCTCGTAGTTTGCGGCCGGCAAGGGGATCTAAGTCGTAGAGCACTACGTTGCCAGGGTACATGAGATTATGGCGACGGTTAAGAGGATCGATTTCACCCACTGACACCAGACCTGCAGAATGAGAAATGATGAGGTGTCACTGGGCAGACAGGTAAAGCCATACACCCAGATAGACAGAGAGAGGGACGGGAATTACACTGGAGATATAAGGAAAACGATATGACACCAGTTGTATGTGGATACCTACACACGCATGCTCGTCGCATACATCCATAGATCGCAACCTGTAATCTGCTACAAAGGGCAGGTGTATCACAACTACTATGCACTGCATGGGTTGCATGAAAGTGTGGCTGTAGACATGCATGTGCTCTTATAAGCAATGGCTGTACGCGTCTTTGCCTGTGGATATGAGGTGTATCTGCGTGCTACTGTTAATGCTAACAGCATAGGTGATCAGTCACTGTGCGAGTACATATAGACTGGGCTCTCTAGTTCCGTACTTGTGGCGCCAAAGGACTTTGGCCAAGTATGTGCTATGCTTCCTGTGTGTAAACACATGAGATATGTAAATAAAGTGTTACCCCACTGTGGGGCCAAGTCTGATACGCACAAGCTCTCTCTGTATATATTCATAATATGTATACATATACATATATAAATATAAATATATGCGTGTGTGTGTGTGTGATGTACTGTACAAGATACCAACCAACCACAAGACGCGAGGAGTCAAGGTCAGTGTATACTGCAATGATCACTACCTGTAACCAGCAGTTGAGCGAGTATGTACAGCGACTGTGCCCACATGTATGGAGCTCGCTTAGAGGGCAGTCTAGGCTGACTGTGAGGCTCAGCGTTCTCCATGTCTACCTTATCCGCGGGTAGGAAGTATAGGGCCGGCACCAGTTTGTGTGTTGTTAGACTGCACAGGTAAACAAAAAGAGAGAGAGGGGGGGGGGGGGGGTGAGAAATTGGGGTCATTTTGTGGTATTGAGGGGGCTGTTAGAGATATCAGCCATTGCGCTACAGTCATAGAATTTCCTGGTTTCAAAATAAAAACGCTAATATATACATACTCATAGGGCCCATTATTTGGCTAGTGCGGATATAAAAACGTCATGAAAAAACGTTTGTCCTAGGGCACTAAGATCAACGTGTGGCGTGCTTACGTTTTGGAAAGCGTTTGAACGTCCACATCCTTGGGAAAGTCCATCACGGGCTTGGCGCCCACATCCTCCACATAAGACTCGTCCGGATCCATCAGGAGGTCTTCTAGCAGCTCAGAGTACTCGTGTATCTGTATATGGCATAACAGTAAGTGTAAGTGTGTGAGGTTTATTGGGAGAACGGGGTATGGGAAGTGATTGTCAAGGTGTGTATGGATGGAGTAGGTAAGCACTGTTCTGTGTTTGCATCAGGGAGCAGAAATCTGATTGGCTGGTTAATTATAGAACACAGACAACTTATGCCAGGTAGAATATCGGTATGGGATAGATGGGTTGTATCAAGGAGCACAGCGATGAGCTGTCTAACTGTATTCGCATATACATACTATATTCGCATATACATACTGTATTCGCATATACATACTATATTTGCATATACATATTATATTCACATACACTACTATATTCGCTACATCTTCAACACGAAATTTTTTAAAGATTTTATAACTACTTTCTGTAAGATCGAGGTTGTAGAAGGGGCCAAGCTTGGATCAGGGTACAAAAGGGTATTTTCACATACACATACTATATTCGCATATACATAATATATTCGCATATACATACTATATTCGCATACACATACTATATTTGCATATACATACTATATTCGCATATACATACTAAATTCACCCACAACCTTCACTTCACTTCTATACACTATCTACCCCAACCCACTCGCATAACATACCTGCTGCACGTCCCCGCGGAAGAGCCCGTCCAGCACCAGATACATAAAGAACAACGGCCACTCACACTCAATGTTATCAAACACCTGCAGCTCAGCAGGCTCATAGTGTAAGCGGTTGCGGTTCTCCATCGGGGTCATATAGCCGTCTCGCAGAAAGCGTTTACACCCGTACCGGCCCTTGAGCTTGGACTCGATGTCGTCGCGTGTAATGTCTACCACTGCTTTACTCTCGACACTGAACGCAGGGTACGAGATAACGGACAGCAGTCCAGCGTCGATCTAAGGTTGTAGGGTTTAGGGTTTGGGGGTTTAGAATATGAATGTAGGGTTTTAGTGTTTAGGGGTTTGGGGTTGTGGGCCATAGAGTGATGTTGTCTGGGAGACCAGCGATGAGTTGCCGCTCTGATTGGAGTGACTGAAACATCAGGGGATGTGTGTAAATATATGGGAGAAAGATATATACATATATATATATATACAAAAACACACACAAACACACTTTCTCTTTCTCTCTCTCTCCCACACACACACACACACATATATATATATATATATAGTATTGATTCCTGATTAAATCACACGTCAGCTGCCAACCTCCTTGCACTACATATTCTCGAAGTGTATCTCAACACAGACACAGGTCGTTTCCACGCCCGCTTTGCTAAAAAACAATATCGCTGGGTAAGGCACTGGTTCATTGTGCCTCTGTTTTAGGGTTTAGGGTTTTTATTATGGCGTCGCGCACATGTGTATTGGTGCATACGTAAAGCTCATACAAACACATGCATAAAAAGCCGGTATCATTATATATATACATATAGCTATTGCTCTAAGCTAACTACATACACAAGCACACACACACACACACACACACACATCTATATATATATATATATATAGTATACGCATGCTAAATGCCCAAGGCGCTTACATACCTCCTTGCTATTGCTCTCGCGCGGCAGCAGTGACTCGAGAATGGCTTGGTTGCGTCTGATATAGTCTGGCATGACGTGGATCACTGATTTGGAACCCCCCTGTGCTCCAAACAGATCCAATTCGTTGATGCTTTCAAGCGCTGCCTTGGCCATGCCTGTGTGTGTTGGGAGTGGATGGGAGTACGGGTGTCTGCGGAGGTGATGTATGTACACACAATACAAATCGGTTTACGTACTCGAGCCAAGAGAAATACGTAACATTAAAGGTGCTATGAGCCCGCGCACAACACCACATAGTCTCATGGGCTAAGCTATTAGGTCATATCTGCGACAAACGTACTTTACGTGTATTCTTTTGGTACCAATCAATAGCTGAACACGTGCGTGAACACGGCAATAGATTCACAGACCTTGAGTGTGCGCCTGGGAAGTTCGGTACTATAACGGATATACACGAGCGGGCCATACCAAGACATGCATTCACACCACACAAATCACTGCAGCGTGGGCATAATAAACACTCACGGATAATATGTAGGGGGTTATATATGCACCAGAAGGGTGTGTAGCACTCGGTTCTACCCCTCTATAGTCTCTATTCAAACCGGTATCCATACCGGGACACACACACACACACACACACACGCACACAGAGAGAGCGTGTGTGCGCACACGGAGATACCTACACTTACCGATCGACGACGCATTGAGCTCGGGCAGGCCGTGGTTGGTCTTGTCGCCCCTCTCCCAGATACCGTAGTCAGGCGTGTGGTAGGCCAGTTCAATGTAGAATACCAAGTTCTGAACAAAGTGCACCTCATCCAACGACCACACTATCTGCAACCCACTGGCGGTCATCTGCGACAGCATCAGCACATACAGCGACGTGGCATCGATCTGCAGGTGCCCCCATTCCTTGTCGCCTACGCACACCTTGCCGTTGGCTGAGGAGTACTTGGCGTGGAGTGAGTCGCTGGTGGCCTGGGACTGCTTAAACTTCTCCACCTGAGCGCACGGGGGAGTGGGGGTATGTGGGTGGGTGGGTGGATGAGTGGGTGTGACACACAGCTTACGAGTGTGTAATAACTCGGTATGGGTGTGGCACAGACGAATGTACTCGTGTGTGCATGAACGGCTTGTGTGTGTGTATTGTACCTAAGGTGTGTACGTGCATGGCACAATGGTGCTGTGTATTCCACACAGATGTGCGCGTGTGTATGAGATAACAGGTTGTGCGTATATATATATATATATACATACATATATGGACATGCATATGAAGTATATGTATATCTACATATGTATATATATATATATATATATATATATATATATATATATATATATATATATATATATATATATATATATACATACATATATATATATACATGCATACATACATATATACACACACACAGACACACACACACATATATATATATATATATATATTTATACATACATACACACATACACACACACACCGTATATATATATATATATATATATATATATATTTCATATATCATATATAGTTGAACTAATATATATAGCACACTCATACCTTGTCCGACTGGCACATCATGGAGAAGAGTAGCGAGCGCATGAGCTTGACCACACTCTGTTCTAGCTCGTAAGCCTTGGCTCTGTTGACAGCATCGACTGACTTCCTATAGGCCAACGCCAACCCCCACACCGCAAGACACCCGTACACGTTGTCTCGTACCCATGAATGGTGGGATAGATCATTGGGCTGTGTTGGGTAAGTGTATATGCATGAGAGGATGTATGTAGGTACAAGATGTGGGCATACATTGCGCAGGAATGATGTGTTAATTATTGGGTATAGACACGATTATGCGACCACGCCTGTGAATGGTGGGTGTGTCAATATACGTCATATGTTATAGATATATACAATCACACACGAAACACAACACACACACACACACACACACAAACAAACAAACAAACACACACACACACACGCACACACACACACACAAACATACCTCACATCATCACACACACACACACACATATATATATATATATACATGCGCGTGCATACATACATTACACACACACACACACACACACACATTGCCCGCCCGCCACACCGCACGCACGCATCAATACACATATCATATATATATATATATATATATATACATTACATATATCATTCGTTCATTCATACTTAGCGCATACATACGTATGCACATTGCAATAGACGCACAAACACATGTCACACAACACAATATATATATATATATATAGATATTAATACATACATATGTAAATATATATAATATATATATATATATATATATATATATATGCGTATATGCGTAAATATATATGTACACACGTGCATATAATATATTATATATATATATATATATATATATATAACAATATAATACATATATATACCACACATGCATACATATCACACATATGTATACATAATATATATATATGTATATATATATATAATATATATATATATATATATATATATATATACATATATACACACACACACACACACACACAATAATATATATATATATATATATATATATATATATATATATATATATATATATATATATATATATATATATATACAACGCACACTTACGTTGTTGACCTTCCTCGACCCTTGTTCGTAAAATGAGGGCAAGAGTCCTGTCACAGGATGCTGGTGCACGAGGATGGTATTGTAGACCCATTCATAGTGGAACTGTAGGAGCACCTCATCTTTAAGCATATTGACGTATTACTACTTAATCGATGGTGACTTGATTGGCATAGGTGTGTTACACACGACGTGTGTGTGTGTATATTGCACGGTAGAGATGTATCCTAACGGCGCATAAGTGCAAACATGAAATCTAAGTACCCAATAACTTCATCTTAGATCACCGAGTTTTGAGACTACGTACTTAGATATACACTGTACTGTACTACCATACTATTAATTGCAGCGCAGTTGAACAAATTTAAAGTCAGACATGCATGGATCATACATATATATATATATAGAAAGAGTATATACACATACAATATATTATTTATATATACTCTAAATGTAAATATAAAATATTTATGAAAACCTTTGTGTTGTTAGTTGTTACATACTTGTTCAGCTTTCCCCCCCAGCTGTGGCCCAAACTAAGTTTTCAAACTTGAAAGCTTAGTGGTAAATTCTACCAGTAGAGTACTGTCTATTTTAGAAAAGCTTTTTTTTGGCTGTTTGAAAGGACCGCCCATTTTGTATGTTTCATATCACTCTCTATATCATAAACATGGCGCCAGTATCCTCTCGTGTATTTATAATTATATAGCTACCTATTGTAATAATGCCCTTTGCACACGTAACCTTTCTTATTATTGTTATTATACTAAATGGTTCGTACGAACGTTGATGTTAAAAAGGTTGCAACACTCTCCACGGCCGTGATAAGCTAGTGACCTGTCTACTTACAACTTTATAGAGGTTCTCTCTTACGTGCTGAATTGTAGTCATTCGTCGCTCAAGCTGGCACAGTAGCACAAACGTCTACAAGCGGCATATACTCTGAATACGGTGCGGGTGAGTGTGCTATGATTCTGCCTTGCTTGTACAAGCATATTGGTGTGAATGTGTTGCTTGTCAACATATATTGGATTTAATTGCTTCTGATTGAGTCTCAGTAGTTTATTGTACACGGGAGTGTGGCAGTTTAAGTAGTGTAGCTATGGATAGATAACTTTGAACTAATAACTAAGTATATGGTTTCCTTGTTGTTGTTGTCATTGAACATGCACGTATTGTATGTACCGATAATCAGCTGTCGCTGCCAATTGTATACTGGAGTTGTCAACACTGTCAGTGTATTTGATTCATCAATCTGGAGTCAGAGGTTGGTTTGATTCGATCTCGGTTCGCATTTACATAATGTGAGACATATTACTTGGCGTGCTGCTGAGATCACGCTTCAGGGCAAGTAGCGCTTGCGAGCTTCACACAATAACGTCCTACATTGACAAGTAACAGATAGTAATACCAAATGTATGGAATAGAATCATTTGTATTGACTATCTAAGCTGCTTTGGATAGGGAGTCTTCCGCCCAACGAGTCCAACCAAATTGTCCTCAAGAAACCACTGCATAAAGTAGTGCTGCCCGTAATACACACACGCTTGACAATAAAACGTCTCCACTGTAGAAGCGTTATCAGGAAATGAGCAGCAACACTTGGGCTATACCATCAGCAGATTGCGCATATTTATCAAAACAACACTCATGACAAGTCTTGCGTTAATATACGTCACTTGTACATGATTGATGTAGTAGTTGTCGCTCTTGTTGCGACTGAACGTGTTTGAGTTGTGCTATAGTGTATCATACAATTAACGTCCCGTGTTTCAGGTGGACTGAACAACCCAATCTGTGTCTGGCAGCAGAGATCAGTACAAAGATGCGAGGAAGAATCCATTGGTCCTCACACTAGGTGTAGAGGGAAACATATTGCGGGCTTTCTACTAGCCTTGTACCAACCAGAAGCACTCCTTAGGTAGTAGTGGTGAGTGTACATTCAGACCTACACTTCATTTTGGGGTAAGCGAGTAGTAGCTCATATTTGTGTGTATGTATGTTAGGGGGGGGGAGTCACGCTTGGTGTACCGCCACAGAAATAGTATCAAAAGGTGTAACCATTAACTCAGAAACATTGTGATCTACAATTGGTCTGAGGTCACATAGTCAGACACCGTACCATCGGCAAAACCGGCCCAGATCAAGTCCGTTTAACTCATTCACCATGGATATCCTGCGCAGCTACGAACGTATGTGCCAGGGTCGGAGATAGACTACGCGGATGTGTTCGAAATCTAATGTACAACAGGCTTGGATACGGGTCATACTGATGCGTTTATAGTGTATATATGTTGTGGGGCTGGTATTTGTGGTAGATAGTACATGTAAGGTAGACCTTCCAATGGGTGATGCTTCTTGCTCAGAATGATGCTATGCAAGTTACTGGGCTCTACACCTCCGGATCAAACCGTTCTTTCTGCTGCATGGAAAGTCACACATCCAACAAGTACAGTCGACTTTTAGCTAAAACCCTAAACCTTAAAACCCAAAACCCCAAACCTTAAAACCCAAAACCCTAAACCTCTAAGTTGTATCATATCCACGTGGCGCACACCGTGTACTGTGATCCAACACAGGAATGGCAGTAATCTACTGAAGCCTCTCCTCGCATCTGCTAGGCTTCAGCATACCCGCACCGTCCTATCATTCGCACTTGGTGTCTATCATATGTTATAATTGAAATAAGAACAAGAACCTCACCCTCGCACGTGGTAGTATAGAATGCCAGGCCACTCCAATGGTTTTCTCATTCCCTCTCTCAATACACTTTGACTTGCGATTCAATCCTACCTGTTCGCTCGGCTTCCGATCTCCCCAACCCCTACGCCACCGCTGCAGAGACTGTGGAATGGTATGTATACTGACCATATTCTAGTTAGCTTTAAACATAAACAAGTTAAACCTTATTCAACATCGTGTACTTTCAACTAACTACCCATGGTTAAGCCGTTGTGCTTGTGAGGTGGCTGGCTATTTTTGCTGCGGTCAGTTCGGTAGTTTCAGCCCATCTGCACAGAAGCTCTTCTGCATGAACAGGAGCGCTAAATGAGACACTCAGGACAGCTGCGTAGCGTATTGTTAGAGAGTGGATCCCATATGTACTCTATTGCTATCCATATCTTCGTGCCCGACCACGCTCTTCCAAACCCAAACATCGTGCTAAGTAACTCTTTCGAGCACCGTCTAACCAGACCTCAAGGGCTGACACACACTACTGCGATTCGCCCGTTGCAATACGTTCCTGGCGTAGGGTGGAGATGACCATTGCGGGGGATGTGGGCACAATCCCTTCGGATTTGGTGCAGCAGCAGTACTATGAGTGCATGCGGGGCATCGGCTTTCTGCTGGAGAGTGATTCCAGTCCGATACGGAAGGTGTGTACTGGGATGGCTAATAAGGGCACTCTCGTTCGCTCATTCAAGTCACCACACACTCTTCATGACCAAATGGGTTGGGTTTTTAGGGTTTTGGGTGGTGCATATCCGCCCGATTCGGAAGCCTAGGCTCAATCTGGCACATCCACTCAGAATTCACCAAGTCTCGGCAGGTTAATCTATGTGCCCTACCCGATCAGTTGCTGTACTTGTTGGCTCGAAACCACGGCTTATCCACATCACTGTCTGCCAAGTTCGCCTACGTCCACCTCGCACACCCTCATCTCATTCTCAAACGTGGCCTTCGTAGTTTGTCCTCAAGCAAGTGCAGGCTGCTATTGTCACCAGACTGAAGCAACTAGAACTCGCCGAGAGACAAGGTGAGATACAGATAGGTCGTTGCATGTGCCGGTTGGATGTTGGGCGGGGGTTGGTTGTACTCATTTCAAAGTACTGTCTATACCTAGGAAGATGGTGATCCGTTCAGGCTCGCAGGCATCAGGTGTATGAAGCAATATAGAGCAATATGTATACTCGGACAAATTGTAATATAAATACTAATATGCAGCAACATAAAACTTCACTTAGCGTGGTTACGTGATGTAATCACGCATTGTAGCGGCCTCGAGTGCCACATACCTCACAATCACTCGTATGTGTTGCTATATATATATATATATATATATATATATATATATATATATATATATATATATAATGTCACACACACACACACACACACACACACATTCACATATATATATATATATATATATATATATATATATATATATATATATATATATATATATATATATATATATATATATATAATGTCACATGGAAATTATCAAATTCTGTGAACCCTAAATAGTACACTGACACTTTATCATTATATATATCTGGGCCCAGAATTCAATTCTATTCTTTCACCAACTTATAATAATCCTACTATTAAAAGAACTGTCTCTATACTAGCATTGAATTTCCGATCTCAATAATATATATATATATATATATATATATATATATATATATATATATATATATATATATATATATATATATATATATATATATATATATATATATATGTATATATATACATACATACATACACACACACACATGTGAGCGTATATACCGATGCTTTAGCATATGACCTAGTTTGTTTGCTTCGTACTAGCCTGCGTTGTCACTTCTAAGCAGATATCCCCTTTACATCACAATCTCCTCCCAGAGCATGTATGACAAATTTAACGATCGTATTATGTTCATTCCATAGACAATTAGATTACCCCCTAACAACAAGATGTTAGTTTTGAATAAATTAACAATCTAATTGACTTTCACCATCATACAGCTCACTTAAAGGGCGATACCAGCAGTGCCACCCGAGAGGTAACCGTACCCCTATCCGTGGATGTGGATGTAGATGTGGATGTGGATGTAGGTACATGTTCTACTGCAACAGAGGGCGCTACAAACAAGCAGCTGGCAGCGGAGGCCCAGGGAACTGCCCATGCACACGCGCATGCGGCCGGTAACAAGGCAACCGACAATAGCGAACCAAGCACCATCGGAGACCACATGCAAACTGAACGGTGTGTTGGATACGGGGATGCTATATAGGATTCATCGGTGCTTTTGCATCTATATGGGTTTCTAGGGGATCAGGATTGATATTCGTTCGACTAAATGGAATTTGTATGTGGCTAGTTGAGGTATGTGTGTGCGAATGTTATTGCGTAGTGCAGTTTTACAGCTAAACTGTGAGTATATGTGATGTGTACATATTTTTTTTTCAACGACAACTTACTACTTATTTGGTTTTAGTAGACAGGGCATATACTTCTAGTATTATACTACATGCTACTTGTTGATACTAGGCATACACTATCAATACTCTTTCGACATATTCTTCCTATATACGGCATGGCCGATCAGGCATTTTGTAACAATTTTCGTCCTCCGACAAACTCGTTCAGTACCTGTTTTGGTTGTATCATATATATACTGGTATGGCAGGGTATGATACACGTTTTGATCGCAAACCCATCCTGTGGTGCATTCTCATGGGCGCGTAGCAGTTCCGGGTCTGTTTGAAACTCACCACCCCTTCACGAGCGTGGCAGTCAGCTTCGTTGTGAATCAATTGAGTATATAAGGCACTCACTTTGGTATGATTGCTGACAGAGAATCTATCATCGAGAACACGGTCATACGAAACCACACATCCATGGGCTTTAGTGATGTGGCTGGTATGTTTCTGTATATGAATACACACACACACACGCATACATATTTTTATATATATATATATATATATATATATATATATATATATATATATATACATGTATATGTGTGTGTACGTATGTATGTTATATGCACATTCAATCAAAGTATATACATATGTACTGAGTTCGATCCACACATCTGCTTGCCGATCAGAGTGTGTTGGGAATGGTCGTGTAATGCTAAATACAAGCTCATTCGCATGAATTACTCTTTTCTTTATATTGTATTGAATGTATAGGTTTGCTTTTACTTTACCGATGGGTACAAGCGTGCGTATTTGATAATGGGGTTGACAATTTGACGAAGATTAGAACCGCTTGTCTATCACTCGAGTGTTACTGGTCTCTACACTTTGTGCTGACAACGTCTTAATACATACATTGATGTTTAAACTTGATTAACGATAGCATAACAACCTCAACGGTATGTACAATACTAACACATAAATCACATGATTTGTTTTCCCGAGTAGGCCTACAGGAAGCAAAGGATGTGCTGTACGAGGCTCTCGTGCTGCCCACACTTTACCCCAAACTCTTTGAAGGTATAGTTCCCGCAGATGTTGATTCTTGTGCAAATGCTTATACTGTCATGAACTGTATGATGCAATTCATCGATTCTCTCGATATATCATCTGATATGTAATCTGCTGTGTACCCGAGACTATAAATTGCGAAAGCCTGGCTGCCCACGCTGCGTTGAGCTCACAACGCGATTGTGTACAGGCGGAAGGCTCTAAGCTACTTGCTGTGTGTAATTCCGATACATGTATTAACAACTCAGGCGTGCATATTTATATGGACAACTCAGGCGTGTATATTTATATGATTTTAGTTCCACAGACAACTAACTATGTCTAATTGGACGCCTTCTTTTCACTGTACAATCGCACTTTCGATCGAATTAATCGTCTGTGCGTTTCTCTGATTGCGATGACTTTACAGATGGGCGGCAAACTTGGCGCCACATTCTGTTGTATGGCCCACCCGGCACAGGTGAGTGACTGAGGCAAGCCAACACACACCACTCGCCACGTGGTAGCATATGATATGTATGTATTTGTGTATATGTCTCACCCATACCGATTGTGTGTAAACGTATATCGGTAGTATTATTAAGAGTATAGTGATAGTATTATTTCTCAATATATTTGTCAGTACAAATGCTACGACTGCGCGTGTTGACTAAGTTCGGTACCTCTACGCTATGAGTAGGTGGCACATTCCCAGGGGCGTAGTTGGGTATGTTATTTCATCGGCCTATGGTTGTACCCGTTGCAGAAGTGTCTCAATGCGAGTAACTATTTATGCTCTGCACTGTTTCTATTCGATGATAGCTCTACCACTTCCCACAACCAATACCCCGGCGTCTGTATATTAGTCAGAACTACTCACAATGTCTACGAAAGACCAGAGTCTGCATCTCTGATCACACACACCGCTGTTCTTCACTTGTGTGTGATATTCTTCGAATGGAGCTTAACGATATTGAATAACATATACCAACAATAACAAGGCAAATCCAGAATGGCAAGCGCAGTTGCGGCCGAAACCAACTCGATTCTGTATTCGGTGTCCTCCGCTGATTTGGTGAGCTCGTGGGTGGGCGAATCAGAAAAGTATGTCGCACGATTAGACCGACAACAAAGCCACAGACAATGGAACGGTAAACGAATCCTAGTACCATGTACCGGCATTTTTTTTTGGATTACTTGGGTTTATAGTGGTCAGGCAGTTTATATCTGTTAGGTGTGGCTATCACACACTTGGGAGCCTTGAAATGTATTACAAGTGGCGCTTAAAAACACAGATCACACCTCTGCACCGGGAATATGCAGGTGTGCTTTATCGTGATATGTGTAGGTTTCTTGTATCTGCAGTCGTTGTAACTCAAGTCGCAATAACAAAATAAAGTTCGCAACTATACACTGGTAAGATACAGACATACTTGTCATGCCGTACGTAGCCAGAGGGTATCCATGTAGTGCGAGAAACTCAGTCTTCGGAAAGTCTGCCGCACTTACTGCACATATCACCAATCCCATCCGCACACCGATATCATGTCGGCTTGTTTGCCGCTGTATTGCGCAGGTAGCTTGCTTCTGTGTACTTTGGCCAATAACAATGAGATGGTGATCTACCCATCCTAGTACAATAGGGTAGAGCAGGCGTAGCTGCTCTGTGCGTCACGCAGTATGGTTAGTACGAGCTTTTGTGCACTATACAGGTTCCTCTTGTCCCCATCTTGGTATTGTTGTAACCGATATGTACGTTGGCACTATAATTGAAATAAACTACAAATGTAAAGGAGTGTATATAGCTTTGAGCGACTGTCTCTCCTGTTCATGTTTAATACAGGTTGATCCGGGAACTGTTTAGACAACCTCACCAACAAACACAGTCGGCGGTAAGTCATATTAACGAAAAACAATCGCATGCTGTCATTCCCCAAATTATACTCAACTTCCATATATGCAAAACCTCTCGTAGAAGCGCAGATGTACACACATGTTCATTATACAGACCTAACTTACAAAGTAATACTTTTCTGATCACATCCCATTAGATCGTATTCATCGACGAGATCGACAGCATATGCAGGAAGCGGAATTCCGTCGAAAGTGAAGCTACTCGCCGGTTAAGTACGCATACAACGCTGTAAACAAATTAGCTCCAGTATAGGGCTTGTATTTGCTTCTACATCACGGGCCTTGCCATGTGCATGTGGCTAGGATATGCAGCTGCACGAATGGATACGAGGGACATGTACAATCAAGTTCTACCGTGGCATTTATGTATATGGTTAAATACCTATTATACATACATGCGAGTGAACACTACTTCTATGTGCATTTGCTATTTGATCATAAATTTGCATGTACAGGTGGATATGTTTGTAGCCACTTGACTACGTACTTCTTTTTGCGCACAAACAGATTCGTGCACATACAACCATTCATAATTGCGGATGACAACGACCTTTCTTGATGCACCTCACTATCGACTTTCACGACTAACCCAGTCCTTTACCTGTGTAGTGTTGATAGCTCTTACTCATTCATTGCCAATCTCTACGCCTGCATTCACGTTGCCTGCACCCGACACCCACTCCATTCGACAGAGACTGAGATTCTTCGTCAGGTGTGTGGCACAGTCCTTTCATACACACTTTTATACAATTGCATATTGTATGTAGAAATACTGAATAGTCATGTACTGTAGTACACGGCAATAAAGGAGCGTCTACTGCCGTAAGCTCAATTCATCTTCTCTCTATCAATCATGAACGTAGTATACATCAAATACCATTGATTTACATGCTTACTGGGTAAGGACGTTGCTGGGGTGCTGGTTCCGTGTCGTAATCACTTTAGAGGAAATGTATCATTCCGAGCGCAAGTTGTAAAACCACGTGTGCTGTATCTGTGTGGTGATCGCCTGATCGCTTATTGAGCCTATTTAAGTAAGTTTAATTGACCTCAGCCCTCCCCCACCTGCAGATGGATGGTATCAACAACCCCACCTCTGGCGAATCAAACTCCGTCTTCTTTCTATGCGCCACCAATTGCCCCTGGGATCTGGACCCAGCCTTTCTGCGCAGGTGTCAGAAACGTAAGTGGTGTGCCTAAACTCAGCTGGAATGAGATTGTTCCGAAAATGGCCCAGAGAGCTCATGATGTTGTATGTAAACCAAGTGAACATAGTAGGTATATCAAGTAAACATAGTAGGATGGCTTTGCGGAAGTCTTGAAAACGCTGACTTCTAATGTGGCTACAAATCTACCAAGTGGTGAATCGTACCGCAGATTGCCGCAGGATCGACTCACTGGATCAAAACGAAGATATGAACATCAATCAAAATATAGACGATCACCTACGACTGTTTAATATATATGAATGCCCAATGAACATCAATCAAAAGATAGTCAATCACTTACGACTGCTTAATATATAAGTATGCCCAATGAACATCAATCAAAAGATAGTCAATCACCTACGACTGTTTAATATTACGTATGCCCAATGAACATCAATCAAAAGATAGTCAATCACCTACGGCTGTTTAATATATACCTATGCCCAATGAACATCAACCAAAATATAGTCAATCACCTACGACTGCTTAATATATACCTATGCCCAATGAACATCAATCAAAAGATAGTCAATCACCTACGACTGTTTAATAATACTTATGCCCAATGAACATCAACCAAAAGATAGTCAATCACCTATGACTGTTTAAAACATACGTATTCCCATTGATACCTTATCGCTGCAGGGGTGTATGTCGGTCTCCCTGATGCCGCGACCCGGAAAGCTCTTATTGACCTTCACTGCGGTAGGTAGTTTTAGACTCCACTAGCACAAGCAAAACAAATTCAACCCAATACAGTCCAGTGGGGTAGAGAAAGGGATCCGTATTGTCCATTTTTCGTACCGAAAGCCAACAATGATTAAATTTTACCTAGATAGTGGAAAGTCTATATGCAAATGACATTTTATACCCAAAACAACGCCTCCACGTGGCCCATTGCGTTTATTCTCGCCACAGACAAACTTATCTTCTTTGCGAAACGCATCTCTATACATCCCCCTCACAGCTTTTCTTAACACCAAGAATGAATTTATCTCCATTACAAATCCCGCGTCATTCCACAGCCACAAAATGTTTTTGATCGTCAAACACATATCATCTACATTGCATTGCAATCATATCACTTTCCATCCCACATACAAATAACACCTCAGCAAATCAAGAGATCAACCTATCCACTCGCGACTTTGAGATTGGTAAGCTATTGCGTGGTGCAGCAGTGCATCGCCCGTTCTCATATGTTTCCTGTCGCTCAGAAAAAGCTGTTCTAGGTTTATATTATACCGAGTATATCAAGGTTATAATATGGAAAGTGTTCGTGGTTATTATTATATGAAGTGTTCCAGGTTTATATTATACCGAGTATATCAAGTTTATAATATAGAAAGTATTGTGGTTATTAGGTTATTATTATATGAAGTGTTCCAGGTTTATATTATACCGAGTATATCAAGGCTATAATATGGAAAGTATTCGTGGTTATTATTGTATGATGTGTTCCAGGTTTGTATTATACCGAGTATATCAAGGTTATTAAATGAAGTATCTTAGCACAGTTGTATATGACTGGCGATGCATCCGACAATACCCGAGAACGTGCAATAAACAAAAGCAAAAGAAAAACCGTACTCATACTCTTCACTCCCCGTATTGTCATAACCAACACACATTGACTTCTCGTGGAATCGCTGATCTGGGCTATGCCTAGTTGTTGCACGGTAAGTGTTCCCGCATTCGGAACGCAAGGATATGGCACTCACACACATACACTCAATTTGCTTATATATGCGCGTGCCTGCGCGCGCATCTTCAAGCCCCATCTGTCACGTAGAATGAACGTGTTTAAGCTCGAATTTGCCCTGAAAGGATCACTGGCGTGGTATAGTCATGTGTATAACCCAAAACCCTAAAACCGAAAAAAAAATCACTTACCGGACGTTCGTAGTGTTGCGAATTTGTATGCGATCACAGCTGCCAAATTGGTTTGTTGTCTTGGTAGCCAGCTATTATTGTTGAGATTGTGTGCCTTATTCATGCACGCTGTGCTTATTTGACGGTGCTATTATATAGAGATGGGTTGCAATATGTGCGGACGTTTAGGAGCTGACCTTGTCATCCTTCTTAAACATAATTTAAAGATCATGTTCCTCAAGTATGAAGTTCACTGTGCGACACAGTGTGTGCTTTATCATGCTCTCCTACTCATGCCATCATAACAAACTTAGTGAGCTCCATCAAGCATATTCGGTGTATTTAGTGGACAGTCCGCAGTTTAGTTACGGAATGGTGCGATACAAAGTTCACTGAGACGTTTATGCGTACCTTCGTCGCAGTTGCAGTAAAACGCGTGCCGTAATAACCATATAAGTCTTCAACGGGCACCTCCCCGCATATACAAAACACATAACCAATTCACAACTAAACACAGAACCAATGGGTATAACATAACCAACTTACAATTCAACACAGAACCAATGGGTAGAGCATAACCAATTCACAATTCAACACAGAACCAAGGGGTATAATATAACCAACTCACAATTCAACACAGAACGAATGGGTAGAGCATAACCAACTCACAATTCAACACAAAACCAATGGGTATAACATAACTAATTAGCAACTCAACACAGAACCAATGGATATAAGATAACCAACTCACAATTCAACACAGAACCAATGGGTAAAGCATGACCAACTCACAATTCAACACAGAACCAATGGGTATAACATAACCAATTAGCAACTCAACACAGAACCAATGGATATAACACAACGAACTCACAATTCAACACAGAACCAATGGGTAGAGCATAACCAACTCATAATTCAACACAGAACCAATGGGTATAACATAACCAATTCACAACTCAACACAGAACCAATGGATATTCCGGGAACGACATTGCCATCTGCGTGAATGATGCTCTCCTGGAGCCGATCAGGTGCATCTGTGATGTAATACTGTAACTTACACTCGGGCCCGTTTAGTACTTAAACCACGAGTGGCGCCTCCGATACTATACAACATCTCTTCTTGGTTGCGTCCTAGAAAGCACGTGCTCTGGTCTAGTCATTGATACATACGCAAAAATATCTCGGAGATAGAACTATGAAGCGCATTAAGGTGCTCAACTGAGATTGTGTTGCGGGCTGTAACACGTGGCTGTACTGGACTGATCTGTGGTTGTATATCTGACGCACTTTCCTTTGGAACTGTTTATATTGCTCAATTTTTTAAGAGACGATTCACATACCGTAGTAAAATACTATTACCATACCATAGTAAAATAGTAATACAATACCATAGGAACGAACTATTACTATACTATAGTAAAATACAATTATTTTACCATAGTAAAATACTACTATCATACAGTATTAAAATACTATTACCATACCACAGGAAAGTACTATTACTATACTTTAGTAAAATACCACTATTTTACCATAGTAAAATACTATTACCATACCATAGTAAAATAGTAATACAATACCATAGGAACGAACTATTACTATACTATAGTAAAATACAATTATTTCACCATAGTAAAATACTACTACCATACAGTATTAAAATACTATTACCATACCACAGGAAAGTACTATTACTATACTTTAGTAAAATACCACTATTTTACCTTAGTAAAATACTACAACTGTACCATAGTAAAATACTATTACTAGCCAATCAGTAGAATATATACCATATCGGCTGCACCTTCAAGTATGATATTTGATTCTACACTACAAAAAAATCATACTTGAGGTTTCCCCCCCAATGAGTCACTAAAAGTATCCCGCTATTTTGCGACGTATATAGAGTCCAGCTGAGCAACTCCACAACGACCAGGCATACTTCAATATGCTATTTACTGGCGTGTCCGTAATCTTTCGAAGACTACGAGTCTAACCAGCCCATAGAAAGACCGCACTCGCGGCTATTGACCTTTAATTGTTTCTTCTATTTACTACGATACTTCCATGTACAGAGAGCTGCAGTTTGCCACGCATTTCACCCGGAAGGTACATGACCACACAACATGCATGAACTTCGTCTTAATACACAGCTTGCCATACACACGTGTTCGCTTTACTTAAAGTGATATAATCTGATATTCATTTCGGATGATTCCGGACCACTCGTTCGATGTCGTCTATCGATGTCGTCTATCGATGTGCAGGCACACTTAGCGTACAATACAAACCTTTGAATCCACATATAAACAGTGTTGGGAAGGCATGAGTGCTTGCTCGATAATCACAGTAAAAACACTTCTGTGAAACCTAGTACACTATATATAGTCGATCTACACGACGTTTAAGAACAGTTGCTAACCTATGCCAAAACTACCAGAGTTTCACCCGATTGAAATACGTATGAAATATACCCTGATTCAACGTTTCAGATCTCTCTAGTCACTGTAATTTTCCGCGAGTTCACTGACATGGTGAGTGTGTAAAATTTCACCAATCCATACGCTTACATAAAGATTTGTAACGGAATTGAGGAATAGCACTTTGATGGACAGCCAGGCTGAATTGTGCAGTACCTGGGAATACTATGACGTGTACCTTTGTCTAGGGACCAAATTGCAGAAAGGTGATGCGAAGGATAGACTATTTTTAGCTATGTCAACAACCTGAGTGCACCTCGTAGAGAATAATGACCATTTATATAATAATACTTTCCTGCGTCTATAGTATCCAAACGCAGAATACCTGATGCCGTGTGCTGCAGACGCTCCCGGTGCTATAGAGATGACAATAGCCGAGGTATGATTCAGTGGCGGGTTGTCATATGATCTCAATACCATCGGGGTTGACTTTAGAAAGAACCTTGAGTTAGTTCTCTTTGAAGAATATAACGTCGGTTATGGTATCGACTCTTGCCATAGCATTCATAATACATACTGGCATCACGTTTATGTAATGTTTCCCCCATGCCAGTTTATTTAGATGTGGTTGATATATGTATAGTTTCTAATTTTCAGAAGTTTTGGAAATACGAAATATCAGCAGAAGCGCCAGAGATTTCTCAGCAGCTGATAGTGTCTATATATGGGTTTGGCGGGAGAAACTCACCTCTATGGCATTCTGATATCTGAACATTCTGAAGTGATGATAATAAAATAAAAGTAAAGTTTCTTGTTTTAATAATGATTATAAAAGAACTGTAAATATCATACATAGCCTTCAAATCAGATAAATATGTATACATCTAAAACAGTATAAATATATAAAAATATATATCTATAACAGTATATATAACAATATATATCAACATATATATATATATATATATATATATATATATATATATATATATAACAATATATATATATATATATATGATAATATATATATATATATACTCCCTATTATAATCTGACTGATTGGCTTTGCCAAGATATTTAATGTGTTCATCGTATAGGACGGATAAGTACGGATAGATACAACGCAATCAATTGACAAGTACAAGGGACTGGTACTGATAGTTTTATTCAGGCGTAGAAACTATAGATCTACTGAAACGTGTATTTGCATGCTTGTACTGCTGATCATTACATCGGCAGTCAAATTTTGCAACCAAAAAATCCATTCGACCAGACTAAAGTGTACCCATCTATTTCTTTGTCTGCCATCTGTGCTCTAAATGTATCGCTCACTAATTCTCCCCCGGCCATTTGTGTCGGCAGGTTGACCGGGACCTCTTGCGTTTACGCGCAACGACTCTGACGGATTTCGTCAAGGCTTTGGCTGCGAACAAAGCAACGGTTACAAAGGAACACGCCGATCAATTTGTCGAATGGATTGAGAGAAGCTGATCCGAAGACATGGCCGAGTAACTGTTACTGTGGTCTACAATAGACTACTCTCAATTGGGTATTAAAGGCTGTGTGTTAAATGATATTGCACAAAATACAGAAAATGTATGTTGATGATTGGACTGTGATGAGCAGGCACAGCCCCGTTTATTAAACTTCTAAGCCGTGGAGGCTAGTGCTGATTTGCCTATTGAATGCGTTTTGGGTCACGCACGATGACTGTACAGTAACTAATTATTAATACTAAACATTACTAAACTTGAATTAGGTGAGATGTCGTCCCAGAATACATCCTAACACATAACACCTGACTGGTGTATGGTAGGAAATGATTGCGTAATCGTGGGCATGTGTGGTGTGCAGGCGATCGTCTCATGTCATGTTGCTGATCAGATACCCAGGCTGTGATGATATTCGACAGGGTACAACGGCGCATAGATGGTTGTAGTGTGTGTAAATAGCGCGTATTTGTGTGTCGTTAGAAACAAACACTTCTCAATAGCGAGCAAACTGAGCTCCGTAGCCAACTTTGGTCTCTGACCCTGAGGAATTCAGTGCGTCTTCTTGCAGCTTCTGCAGCATTCGCGCCTTGGCTTCTGCGAATAGTTGCTTCTCCCTCGACACACGCTCTTTGTGGGGTGGGATTCCAAGCTGAGGGCAAATATGGATATATATGAGAATCAGTGAGATGTAAGTATATAATAAATCAGTACATTACAATAGATGCTTGAATGGCAGCATAGAAATCTATAATGAAATTCGCACAAAGTATTCCATCCAAATACAAAGCACATGCGGATTTCAAAACATACCTCTTGGACCTGTAGCTCCATGGAAGTCTCGCCACCGAAGGCGTCGAAATCGTCAGCAGTAAATCCGGACATTATGAGTATTAGTGCGCTTCCTGGGTATTGCTTACTATACTAGCAAGCTTACGATGATATTGAAGTGATGCACCTACACTTTGGAAAGCTTGTTTATATACAGGCTACCGCTGCATACACACGCGCGTGCTCGTGGCCCTAGAGCAAAATAAAAATATATAGAGATGGTGAAGCAAGAGCACGTAGGGCAGTATCAGAAGAGAAGTTAACCACGTCCCCTCATAGAAACTATTACTGCCGATAAGTATTTATTTTTACTTCCCTCTAGGAAGAGAGATCGGACTCGATTATAGTAAATATATTTTATTTTTTAAATTTTTTTAACCTCATGTGTATACAATAAATGATGATGATCGGTCGAGCACTGGGTTTCAAACATGTATGAAACGGTAAAAATGTTTCAATCATACTCAGTTCGTATTAAAACGTAAGCAGATTTGCTATTGATCTGGATTTTATAAAGTATGGTAATTGATTAACGACATGCCGTAATGTCGTAAATACCTTTCACTTGACCCATTCTGTTCCAAAATTTGGGCTCAAACTGACCTTCAGCGGGAGTCCCTACTTAGGGACAGTTCTATTTATATCCTTACAAAGCAAAGTATCTTTTATTTTTTTAACGACAATTGTGAAATAGCGGTGTAGTATGAATAGTAAATAGTAAATAGTTGGTTGCGAGGACAATATGTATGTGGAAGCAAACATATCCCGATCTACTTACTTGTTAGCACTTCTATATATGAAGCCATAGGCGAATATTCATCTAATAGCGAGTCTCGCTATTGATTCGGCCTACTGTCAGTATTGAGTCTTTATCTCTATAACGGCTTCATCTTTCTAGTTAGAAGAGAAGTCAATTTGATGGTATTACACTCCTTGCTAAAATCGCGTCTTTCAACTGCCAACAGAAGACCTGTATATTTTGGCCATCCCAGTTGTGTCACACACGTTTGTATTATATATCAAGTGGCATACATATTATATTAAATAGATCTTAACTTTAGCAATATGATGCCAATGCGCCAACAGCCGCCAGGGCAAGGCGGTGCCCCTGGTGTCCAACAACAGTCGCAACAACAACACCCGCAACAACAACAACAACAACAGCAACAACAACAACAACAACAGCAACTACAGCAACAACAACAACAACAGCAGCAGCAGCAAAAGATGCAGCATATCAACCAGGGCATGCAGAATTTTAGTCTCAGTGGTAACAACGGGGATCTGGACAGAGATAAGGTGCTCAAACTTGTGATGGATCTACTCAGTCGAGATCTCCGTGAGGACGCGCTCCTGGAGTTGAGCAAGAAACGCGAGGGGGTGCATGACTTGGCCCCCATTCTATGGCACTCTGTAGGCACTATGGCTGCGTTAGTACAGGAGATAGTCACTATCTACCCCCTATTGTCACCCCCCTCTTTGTCTGCACATGCGTCCAATCGTGTGTGCAATGCGCTGGCTCTGCTGCAGTGTGTGGCGTCTCACCCCGAAACCCGTACGCTGTTTCTCAAGGCACACATTCCATTTCTACTGTACCCATTCCTGAATACGGTCAGTAAAACGAGGCCATTCGAATACCTTCGCCTGACTTCGCTGGGAGTAATTGGAGCCTTGGTGAAAACGGACGATTCAGATGTGATCAACTTCCTTTTGTCTACTGAGATCATCCCTCTGTCTCTTCGTATCATGGAGACGGGAAATGAACTATCCAAGACAGTGGCCACCTTCATCGTGCAGAAGATTCTATTAGATGAGCTTGGTTTGCAGTATATATGCCAGGTACGTCTCACTTGTTCCTTATATGCATGTGCTGCCGCTTGTTAGTAGTAGGGTTGAACTCGACGCACGGGTACAATGTATTGTACACGCTTTCTCCTGCAATTTTAAACTAAGCCATGTTAAGAAGGCGGGTATATGTTTTAATGGGTTACAAATGCATTGACAGTTCGTGAGTATGAATATCGCCTTTCTTATATGTTTGTGTACAGATGGATGCTAACCTTATTGTCCATACCTTGTACGTGTGTGTGTGTGCTATACAAGTTTATATAGTCATAATTCGTGATTGCATGAAAAATGCGTTCTAATGATGCATGATTGCATGTTATAATTGTAAATACAGATACAGATATATTTATAGGTATACATCTTCGGGTTGTATATATATTTAAAGTATGTATTTACCTTTGTAAGTTTAGGTATATATATATATATATGTGTGTGTGTGTTTATATTTTTTATATTGTGTATTCATATTTATGTATGGTTATACACGTAAATACATATAAATATATATATGTGTGTCTATGTCTGTGTCTGTGTCTGTGACGGTGTGTTATAAAATATTTTCAGATGCTATAGTTTGGTAGTAGTCTGATATGATCGTTATTATTTCTATGTAACTGAGTGCCTGTAAATTCATGGACATGTCAGTGCGTTTGCCTGCTTCTTGTCTTGAGTATTGGTATATGTACATCAATTTAGTATATGTATTTCTGTATTTTTGATAGTAAGATGCATGTAGTTTATAACAATGGTGTATTAGGTGTAGTTGTATTTTTCAAATCTCGTCGTAAACAGTACCTACGCGGTTGTTTCTCTAATCGACTCTTTTCTTTGATTGGTCATTGATTTAGTGTGTATGGTCGGAATTTAATATCTGGTGACCACCAATTTGCGACATGTGTGCTTGAATGCGATATCATTGATTTGGATTGACGAACAATTTGCGACATGTTGTTTGCTTAAATGTACCAAATGGCGATAGCATCGAGTTAAAATGACGAGCAATTTGCGACATGTTGTGGGCTTCAACGTACCAATTGACGTTGTCAATGCGTTAGTACCGTCATTGTAAGGTCTTGGGTAATTTCTCAGTGGATTCATGCACGTGGTTGAATAATTTTGCGTGGGGCATTGCTACTGTGATCGGTGCGCCTGTGTATGTATTCTCGTGAGTGTCCCTACGTCTTCTTGGAGTGCAAAGCCCTGCGAACGCACTTTGACACTTGCTCTGCTATACGAATATTACGACGGGTGGAGGCTATTAAATATATATATATATATATATATATGTGTGTGTGTGTGTGTGTGTGTGTGTATATGTATAAATATTGATTATTGGTTTTTGATTATTGATTATTGATTATTGATTATTGTCCGGCTTCCAGGCTCACATATGCTGTTCACGCCCCCACTTACATGAACCAAGTTATTCCAACATTCGTCATATGTACCTGTAGCGTACTCTGTACACATCTCGTTCCGCAAACCGGTATTACCCTCCATATTTCTATGCTGCTTCGCGCGGAATTACATCAACCCCAAAACCCCAAAATCCTAAACCCCAATTCTCATCCGCCCCTTCTCCACTGCACCCGCAGACATACGAGCGCTTCTTCGCCGTGGCCACTGTCCTGGGCAACATGGTACAGGGGCTGGTCAAGAACCCCTCCGTCCGCCTGCTCAAGCACGTGGTGCGTTGCTACCTACGCCTCAGCGACAACCCGCGTGCACGCGAGGCACTGCGCCAGTGTCTGCCCGAGCCTCTGCGTGATACAGCCTTTGCGAATGTGCTGAAGGAAGACCCCACTACCAAGCGCTGGCTGTCACAGCTGCTGGCGAATCTGTCGGACCAGCAGCAGGGCGAGAGGGCCAGTGAGTGACTGGCTGGGGCGGTGGGTGGTCGATTGGTATGACAGAACAGAGGAGCACTCGGCTGGGCTAGGCCTGGCGGTGGGAAGACTCGGAGAGTGGGATAGGTAGTCTCAGGGTAGGTTGCGACTAGCGGTGAACGAGTTCGGGGTTGGGATAGATACGCACCAGCCTTGTCTTGCGGTGGCATGCGGCATGGGATAGGGTGTGGTAGTTGTGGGTCCTATGCGTTTGGGATAAGGGGGGGGGAGTAGCTAGTTAGCCATACCTTGTTGTCTCGGTTACGAACGGCAGTGTTCTCCAACCCCGATACTGGTTTTAAGCTGTGGTAATGATGGACCCAGGGTGGACCTCATATCTGTCTCCGCCTGAGCGGAGGGGTGTGTGATTACGTGCTGTGAGTTGCCTGGTATACAGGACCAGGCCTAGACATAGTGAGGTACTCGCGTATGTGGCGATATCACGAGAAGCCTTCGAAATAGCTGATCTGGTTCATGTCTGCCTGTATAGCACAGACATATAAGGTATCATAGGTACATAGCGTCACATGCCTTTGCTGATACTAAAAGCCTTCTTGGGCACGGGGCAGGTTGCTGGGGATGGGCTAGTGCGGCGTGCTGTCTTTCGTTGACACGACGTGAGTCATAGCGTTAATCAAAGTGCCACACCTGCCCCAATAGGAATACTTGCCACACATTGGATTCGCGTATCTGTGAAGCGGAGCCTATTAGTGTACGGCATGGGCCATATTTTAGCAATAGCGGTGTGCGTGTCGGTGTGTGTATGCGTGTGCCCGTAGTACGGTCAGCGGGGGTCGGACAGCTGCGGTGGTGAGTGGCAGTCATTGCATTAGTAACACAACGAATGGCACACGGGTGGGCTTGCACGCGCTTGCAGTCGAGCGCTGGCGGGTGCTGTCAGATTGAAATTAGATCTGGTTTGGAGACCCCGAATGCCAAATGCCTGCTGGGCAGCAGAAATTAAGTTCCAAACATGTGCTAAAATTAGGGCGAGTTAAGCAGTGCTACCTCGCATTTATATATTTATTACGCAGTTGGGAGTGGGCATTGGTTGCCGCTGACAAGCCATGGTGTGCTGGCTTGGCGGTCCGCTCGTCTGCGACAGTCTACTGTAGAATGGGCTCGACAGTTGAACACGTGCGTCTGTGCGTCTGTGATCAGGCTCGGATTTGCACTGGCGTCTATGATGGGCACAGATCTCAGATCTTTTTGTGGTGCAATCCACAGTGGAGGGTGGGTCATATTGTAAGGCTTCTGCTTGTTATCAGGCATAAATAGTCGAAAAACTGAATGGATTAAAACAATAGAAGGTGATGATATGTTTTCTTCGTAGCTTCATTCTAATGCCAGTTTGTGATTTGTCCTGATGTTCGTCTTTTATAAAGAAATGGCGAGCACCGTGGCAATATAGTGTTGACAGAAATCACGTGTGATGTTGTCTTCTGAAGATGGTTCTTGTTGAACAACTCAACTCAGATGCCTGACACCATTCATCTTGGAGTGGTTTCAGCGAAAAACTGTATGGTAAAAAACCCCCACCTGCACCAGCGGTTAAAAAACATATTTAGTTTAATCGAATGATCTGGTGTCTTTGGCAAAAGGTTATCCATTTGTAAACATGTGATTATACTCGTCTTATGGGACTCGGCAGTGCGATGGAACGATTCAATCGCATCGCAAGCTGAATGCAGCCCCCGGTTTAAGGTTGAAATTCGCACCTGTAGCGTGGCAGGGTTTGGTGGTGATTCAATGTTTCTAGTGTTCTTGGGTCGTTAGTGTTCTAGGGTTGGTGGTGTTCCAGCGTTTCTAGTGTTCTAGGGTTGGTGGTGTTCCATCGTTTCTAGTGTTCCATGGTTGGTGGTGTTCCAGCGTTTCTAGTGTTCTATGGTTGGTAGTCTTCAAGTGTTTCTAGTGTTCTAGTGCTGCTGGTATTCCAGGAATTCTAGTGTTCCAGGATCGTCACTCTTCTAGGGTTGTTGGATATAAAACTAAGCGCAAACCCGGGAATCAAGACCTGCAAGCTACTTGCATGATCATAGAATAATAGCCAGTTCGCAGTCAAAGGGAATTTGCCCGTGAGGTGACTGTGCGCGTATCGGGTTCGTACGCCATACACATTTAGTTTCCAATGCATACCGACACTACTATCTAAATGCTCATAACTTAAAGTAACAAGTCTGTGACTATTTACATATTTTTGACTATTTGTACGTTCAGCTCTTTAGTAATATTGTGCGTATGACTTTAATAATAATGCATTTATTCACTTCAGCTTGTTCATAGTATTTGTTAAATTCATAGCCATCAACAAAGACGGCTATGTTAAATTACGCATGGACCGTTGTGCGCATCCCTTTCAAATATGGTTCGCGCCCCAATTCTAAAAATTCATCCCTAAAACCCTAAAGCTTGGCAAACAGTCGGAACAATTGTGCAGCACATACTGAATTGGCTACAAACAAAATCAGGCCAACTTATTGGACCATTTCACTTTCGGATGGGACAGTCCTGCATCTACTGCGCCGTGTCCTAATTTTATTTTATTTTACTTTAAACCCCGATCAGAGCTAGTCGGTATCGCCAGCGATATATGCCCTTTCCCAGGCATTTTCTTCGTCCATTCCGCGTTTACTCAGACCCAAATTCCAGTAGTACGGTATACCTGTTTTGGGATTCGGTGTGAGCCGGCTCGATTAGTACAGCGTTGGGGAAGACTACGGAACAGGTCAATGGGTCCACTACAACGTTCCTACAGCACACTCCAACAAGTACAAACTTGAGTGCAATTCAACCACAGCAGAAAGTATTGAACTTCACCGTCTCTACATAATCTAATCGTGCGTTAGGCACAAAAGGACGGTGGGGTCATTGATAAAGTGGAGTCCATGCAACAACAGTCGTACACACATGTATCAGCCAGTACAGAGTATCCTACAGATATAACATAGCAATGCGGGTACGGCACTACGTCTGTGAGCGTACACACAGACCAACGGATATGCTATATATAACTCCTCTAAACAATTAAACCAGTCATCTACTACAATGTAGCCCAAACATTGGCGGAGACACTCTATCGAGATGCAATTGTACACCATCATGAAACAGACACCCTTTCCTGCTTTCCAACTTCACACTAAGCGTGCGGACTTCCCCAATCATCGCATTGGTTAACCTATGCATCGTGGTGCAACAGCTGGCAGGGAACGTTATATATACATGTGTATGTATATATATAATATATAGAAACAATATATAAATATATATATATATATATATATATAACGTAATCACACAGTGTATAGCCACAATACTCATGCACAGTAGTAAGTGCCTGTGCTTAGGAACACTTGATAAAATATACTTGTGTACCAGCACAGGCACCGTATCTAAGTGCACCTCAAGTGATCAGAGTTGGACCGTTTTGTCCCAGGACATACCATAATGAGCGAAAAAGACTCCCGTAGTGCCGTACAGGGTACGGTCCTTGATGGCGTAGTGGGGTGCGGCTTTAAGCGCCTCCAACTCCGGATACCTACATGAACCAAAAGGACGTGTGAGGATCTAAGCTACCAAATATGGAATGTGCATGAGTACACAAGTCTATTGACATAACCTTGATTTAAACCTCACCCCATACCACTCGGTAGACCACAAAAGCTATTTAAAAACTACGAGCATCTGTGCACTTCATTGTGCAGCCTTAACACTTGGTGAAGCTGAATCGCAAGCAACTGAGAATAAGACCCTAACAACCAAGCCAACAAGGAAACCCTAAGCCCTAAAACAAGACCGGTAGGGTATATGTGGGGCATGGCTGGGAACTTGATCTGTCTGGCTGGCTGAGAATATACGCGTACATCAGTACTATCCCGTTGAGACGCTGGCCTATTATTGCATATACATTCACAAGCTGAACTGTACCCACATTGGTGTTCCAACACTTTCATACACAATTTATTAGAAACTGACAGCTATAGCCATCTCCTCTCCGGGCTACAGTTAGTGGAATGTATATACGATTGTCATGACGGTTGGATATGGATCCCGTTCTGCTGAGTGATATGTACACATGTGTGTCTACCTACAGATATAGTTACAACTATAGTATGTATACGTGTGCCTATCTACAAGCATGACTGTTCTCGCACTCACCTATCTATAGCACAATAGTAGAGCGGTATCATCCGTCGCATCTCTTCGCTTTTGGCCTGGTGGTGGGTCCAGGTGTGGTTGAACTCTGGGACTGTGTAGACAGTAGTCATCTTAATTGGCACCAGATCCTATAGCAAATGGACAAGGGGCAGGAAGCAAGGTCAAGCAGAGTCAGCAGAGTTAGCAGAGTAAGCAGAGTGCGTGTATGGTAGATAAGTGCTGTAAATCGATAAGGTATGGCTTGTGCCTAGCAGCACCCACCAAGATAACGCATCGAAAGGCAGATACTGTACGCGTGCATACGACCTCGACATCCACCTCAACGTCCGTTGCCGCACACGACACATAACACTTATCGATCGACAAGTGCACAACCAACGCGTTCTAGCATGCACATCTTTTACTTCAGATACGCAGCGGAAAGTTCAGTGTCCTTTGTAACCCCATAGGTCTTAGGCGCGTGCGTAGCCTGTACATATTAGGGTAGACATCAGGACATAAAGTGAGACGCATCTAAGCACACCACTCAGGCACGCATCAATTGCGCTGCACTCGCATAGCAAGGTTTAATGCGAAGAAACAACAGCTCAGCCATGCGGAGAGTACAACTCAACGCAAGGTAAGTGCAAATCAATCGCTCATGTTATGTACG
>LUCW03000243.1:117500-120000 GCA_001586965.3 Sphaeroforma sirkka
CCTGGCTATACTCTGAGTGTCATACTACGGCACACTCGCGCGCACATACCTGTCGTCGTCGGAGAAATAGAACCCCAGTGACAAGCAGGTTGTGTTGCCATAGAAACTGCTGAGACGAGACCGGTCGAACTTGTTGCTCTGCTCGTCATACAGATCAGTGCCCGGAACACGCTATACCAAATAAAGCAATAAATAGGATGAATAAACGTACGAGTACGTATAATGATAGGAAACAATATTGGAACAGGAAAAAGAGCATGGAATCACGTATCAGTACGTAGGCAGAAGTAGGAATAGTAAGTGAATACGTATAACAGAGTGGGGAGGAAGGAGTGAGTGTGTGCGATGGTGTGAGAACAACGTGCAAGTAGGTACAATGGTGGAAAAATGGAAACTGCGTATAGGTATGTATAATGGGATGAAATCCCAATACATTCATATAAAGTCTACACAGAAGACATATATATATATATATATATATATATATATATATATATATATATATATATACAAACATACATGCATACATACATTCATACATACATACATACATATACACATACATACATACATACATACATACATACATACATACATACATACATACATACATACATGCATGCATACATGCATGCATGCATGCATACATACATACATACATACATACATACATACATACATACATACATACATACATACATATATATATATATATATATATATATATACCATATAGAAGTGTGTGGATGTATATATCCATACCTTGCCATCAACTCTCATGAACGGCAGCCCGTCTGGTTGGTCTGGGTCAGGCCAGAAGTATGGGGCGGGGGAGTAGTAGTCCTGTCTGTCTCCGCCGGGAGGTAGTTCCGATTTGTTTGTGACTGAGAAAGGACCGAACTCCATCGCATTCTCGGCACAAGTGATCAGGCTGTCGACCAAGCCCACCAGTGGCGATGCGAGCCTGAAATATTGGGGATTGGGAATGTAGTTGAGAATGTAGTGGACAAAAAAATTAGGACTGAAACGGACCGATTCCCAATGACGTAATGGCACATATGATCAGTTTGTCTACTCAGCCCAGAACCCTAAACCCTGTCACTCAATAGCAGATATTAGAGAGGTGAAGATTTGGGGTTTTGAGTTTCGGACCTGAGGTGGTATGTAGTCAAGCATTCCTAACCTCACCGAATATGTATCAATGGAGACCTATCGATTTTACATCTAAGCAGGCGATGCCACGAACACTCACCCTCGCAGGCACGATTCACAAACATAACACATACATACGCACAGCTACAACTGTTTTGCCATTTGTAATGGTGTCCGTAGAGGCCATACTTTTTTCTTCTTGGCTGCTTGGTACAGCGTCCGTTCCTTTGATATGATATCCTCGTCATAGTACGCCATTCGTCGTGTGTCGAGTTTGTTGATCTGGAGAGGTAGAATAGAACCACACTCGTGAGCGGACACGCTGGCGAGTAAAGGATAAACACATGGCTCTGGTACATACACTCTTTGATTAAACCTTAGCAAGAATGGCTAGACACACGATTCACCCCATTAATTATATATATATATATATATATATATATATATATATATATATATATATATATATATATATATATATATATATATATATATATATATATACATATGTGATGTGTGTGTGTGTGTGTGTTTGTGTTTGTGTTGTGTGTGTATGTATATATGCAGATATATGCACGAATATAACTATATATATATTTAACTATAACTATATATATATATATATATATATATATATATATACATGCGTGATGATGTATATATATATATAATATATATATATATATATATATATATATATATAATATATATATATATATATATATATATATATATATATATATATATATATATATATATATATATATATGACCATATGATGATGTGTGTGATGTGTGATGTGTGTGTGTGTGTGTGTGTGTGTGTGTGTGTGTGTGTGTGTGTGTGTGTGTATATATATATATATATATATATATAACACTTCTAGATCCATGCGCAGTGGATTCGGATTTATAGACAGCATGTGAGAAACTAATGCCCAGAGCACCGATGAATATGAAATTCAGCCCCAATTTGAGAACAAAAATCTCGATATTCCTGTACACTCACATACACACACCCTAAATCCAGCTACACTGGCACACAACCCCTTAGCCACTCGCCAGTTAACACATACCTCCACAGCCACACGAGCATCGAGAAGGTCCACCAGCCGTCGCACTGACGCGCGTTTGCGCACTGAACCGTCACTGCCCTGGTCTTTGTCGTTTTCAAGAGGTTTATTCTTCGGATCAGCCAGGTTTATGACAAACCCTGCTGCCGGAATGGTGACTGTGGAGCAAAGAGAGATAGATTTGAGATTTAAGGTTTTAGGGTGTAGGGTTGATTGGGGCGGTCTGTTCTTAGTACAATGGTGACTGTAGAGCATGGTGAGTAGGGTTTTGGGTTT
>LUCW03000244.1:0-42500 GCA_001586965.3 Sphaeroforma sirkka
TCAGATGGAACTTATTTATATCAGCTAATGTATTAACGTGACTTACGTTATTATGTCTATTTACAAATTAGGCAAGTGGTCATGAACACTTAGTACTTCTAGTGAAAATTATTCAATAAAGAACAGCTAGAGGTACGCCCCTGTGTGATCGAGGATATTTAGGCTTTAACAAGAGGCAGTCCCGATCATTCTTACACAAGCTACCACTGCTAAATCCTAACTGACTAAATTGTATTTTAGTTTAATATAGTTTGAAACCTAGTAATTTCCATCGAAGTTTACATATTTTTCAGTTAAATAGTAGTTACAGTAGTGTACTGCTTCTAGACTGTCTGACATCGATTTACTATCCAGCAAATACTATGGCTAAGGGTACTTCTAAAGGCAAGGGAGCCGCTAGCTCTAAGCCTGCTAAGCCTGCCGAGGTTCCTGAGGTCCCTGTGGAAACACCTAGCCTGTCTGGAGTTGAGCCTGCCGAGGATACTGTTGGGGAAGCAAATTCTGAGGTTGGTACAGAGGATTATTCTGAGGATGACCTGTCGGATCCTAAAGCCTTGGAAGAAGAGGTATCTACTACCGCGGAAAGGCTCGCCAGCGTCCGTGTATCACCTAGGAGTGAAGCTCAGGACCCCAGCTTGCCCCCCCCTGACCACGTGCCGTCAAATATTGGGGATAAACGTCGAAAGGCTGGAAAATTCGTGGATACGAATGTCGGGGGGCATTATAACTCCACATCTAAAGGACACTCCAGCACAAATCCGGAGTGAAAAGGAAGTATTGGACCTGTCCGAAAATTTCGGTTTCGCCATCGATGGAGAAGCCATTCCATTCAGCTCAAATCTTGGGGCCGAAGCTGAGGACGCCATAACTCGACAACGAGTGGTTGGATCCTCTCAATCTCGACGCCAATTGAACCGCACTGAAGCGCTCTTGAAGGAGCTAGCGGCAGCAGCAGTTGTGGACCCTCTATCGTGTCCCACTTGGCTGATATTCTTCCTATACCGAAGAAGAAAAAAATTCGGGCCGGGTTTCGAACCCGAGACCTACTGGTTTACCAGCCAGTATGTTTACCACTCAAGCCAGTTACCACTGGCGAGAGAGATAATATTTCAAAATTTAATCTCTATAGCTCTGATGCTACCATCGACCATCCTCTTGACAAACCTAACCCTGTCAGAGGATATGATCGTATGGAACTCGATGAGGCTTACCATCCTCGTAATATCGACCCTCATTTGCCAACCAACCCTGGTAATCACGATTTTGGCAATCGCTACACCAGTACCTCGTTAGAGAGTTCCTGCTCTAATCCTGAGGATGAGGAAGTGAGAACCAGACATACTCGTCTCAGGCTATTACGCTCTGGTATGCAAGTCCTTGAGGACCGTCTATTGAATGACTCTGACCTTGACGATAGAAAGCGGATAACATTCGCTATCTAATCGATAACAACAAGAGAAAGGAAATAGACACCATCTTGGCACTAGCAGCCCGTAGCACTGAGCATGAGCCTCGTGAACACTTAGAACCAAGCTTTATAAAGCAGCTAGGTAACGCGCAGGCTGAGGTCGATTTCTCTACTAATGAGAGTACAGTGGAGACACTGAAGGCCTTCGACCAACTTAAGGAGTCTGCCAGCCTTAGGATAAGCAGATGATGAATGCCTTTATTCATTTCTGTGAGCCAGGTGAATGGCGAACTATCTTGAAGGTTTCATGAGCCCAACTGGAAAGCCCTACCCTGGCACCAGTTGCGTGATAATATACTTAACACCTTTTTTTTGAAGATGCACGTGACCGTGAACTTCTAGAGTCTCGCAAGTTCTTTGCGAACGATACCACTATTCGAGGTGCTCTAGCTCATATGACACATATGAATACTCGGATGGGTGGTCGTACCTATACTGGCGATATTTATTTATTAATTTGTCAGATGATGGAGACTCTGGGAGCTAACCTCTTTAAGAAAGTCAATGATGACATCATCGCCTATGGTGATTTGCGATCTATGCCTTGGTCTGTCTTTGAGAAGATAGTACACAAGCATACCAATTCCTCTACTAGAGTACTTAGTACCACGAGCTACACCCAGCCCACTAAGCGAAACGCAGTAGAGACTAATACTGCGCGTAGTACTAAGAAAACCTCGCACTACTACTGGAGGGGGGTACTGGCTCTACTTCTACCGAACCGAAAGGTGATAAGAAGGTGAGAGCGCCTTGCAAGAAGTGTGGTTACAACCTCACAAAACGTAATGGCAAGTGGAATGGTAGACACGACCCTGTTAAGTGTGCACCAGGCAAGCCAGATTTTGGACACTATATGAAAGAGTGTGCTACTTGCAAGGGTACCAACGGTTGGGCACAAAGAGGATTGCAAGGACTTACCAGACGTCCAGTTAAGCACTGACAGTACCATATGTGCGCACTAGAGCAAGATTATGAGAAAATGTTCAATAAAAAATCTATACCAAAGGAGATGAACGTATCTTTCAAACAGTTTTCGTAAATGGAGAAAAAGTTATGGCACTATTTGATCCAGGGGCTGAAGTCTCTGCTATCTCATGCCGAGTAGCCTACGCTACAGATATGGCTGTCCATAACGAAACAACTGATTTAATCTTGGGAAATGGCAAAGTTACTACTTGCGAACAAGCCATTGACTATGCACACATAATGCTGTCAGATAGAAGAGAAGTGAAGACTCACCTAATCGTTACTGACATGTCTCAGAAATACGATTTAATTATAGGTATGACTGATCTTCTCAGTTTAGGTATAACACTCACTGGTCTGCCTAATGGGCTAGACCCGAATAAAGATCAGTCAGATGATAATATGTTAAAGATACCTAAACCTCCGGAAGGTGAAGCAAAGGATATGATTCCGCACTTCACCGATATAATTATGGACTTAATTATACAAAACAGGAAGATTGCAATAACTGACTGGTGTATGTTTAAGTTCTCTAATGGGTACGTTAGACTTGACTTAACAAACGTCGACTTCTCTAAGTTAAAGTGTCCTTCACATAACTACGTGAGTTGGAGACACAAAGACGTTGTCAAAACCCAAATCGAAGATTGGTTAAAACAGGGTCTAATTGAAATCAATTATGATGCAACCCCAGTTAACTTAGCTCTCTTAGCGGTCGATCAATATAAATCTGATGGAACGTTTAGTAAAAAACAAGAGTAGTACTAGACCTGTCGCCAATCAACAAACTAATTCCGCAACATAGTTTTCCTTACCTAAGATAAGCGAGATACTACGCAAAATGGAGGGTGCGACTATCTTTCCAAGATAGACTTAAAAGCTGCATTCCATCAACTACAGATATATGAGCCTCATAGGAAATACTTTTCCTTTACTTGGCAAGGTAAGAAGTACCAGTTTAAAGGTGCACCTGAAGGCTACACACATGTTACCTTCTTTCTTCCAACAAGTTATGATGGAACTATTTGCGGACCTGTCGTATAACGTATCAGTCTATTTAGATGATATAGTTATCTTTACAAAGACAGCACATGAACATGCTAAACTCGTTAAAGAAGTCTTAAAGCGACTTAATCATGCTAAACTTAAGATTAACGAAGACAAGTGTTCTTTTGCTAAAGATACTATACACTTACTTGGCTACAAAGTATCTGCAGCAGGGGTAGAAATTGATCCTGGCAAGAAACAGTTTCTGTTGGATTTATCAACACCAATTACTGGAAGAGATGTGAACTCTGTGTGTGGGTTTGTTAACTCTTCTCGGATTCGGTACCGCATCTTTCTCATTACTTAAAGCCTTCAGTCACCTACGGCTGCACAAAGGACCTTTGGGAAAGCTTTGACTAAAGAATGTGATGATGCATTTAAACTAGTCAAAAGTAAAGTAATGGACGCACCCATCATGCAGTACCCTGTGGATGGTGTCCCATTCCAAGTAGCAACCGACGCTTCAGATCGAGCGGTAGGTGGAGTGTTTTACCAAACGATAAATGGTAAACCGCGCTACATACAATTCTTTAGCAAGAGTTATAATAAGAGTCAACGGAATTACCCTACCGTTAAACAAGAGCTCCTTGCTATAGTTACTGCGCTAAGACAGTTTAAAGACTACCTTTATGGAAGTTACTTTACTGTCGCCTGTGATCAAAAGTCTTTAACATACTTAAAAGATATGAACCCTGATTCACAGTTGGTGAGCCGCTGGCATGACATTATTGCCAAGTTCGCTTTTAATATAACACACATACCAGGAATACATAACCATCTTCCTGACATGCTCTCTCGACTTGTGCCCGACTACCAGAAAACAGTCAAAGAGTTATTAGCAACCGATTGATGCTAAATAAGAAATGGTTTAACCTCGCTCAATCACGATGGGGTCCATTTACTGTTGATATGTTCGCCGCAGAACATAACAAACAGGTTTCTGAATATAGGTCGTTGACTCATCCTAAAGGTGATGCATTTCAGCTTGACTTATCAAAGCATAATGCGTGGGCTAACCCACCTTGTCAACTTATCGCACAGTTGTTAAATTATGTTAATATTACTAAATCTACCATTACGCTGTGTTGTCTCTTACGTAACTCCGACCCATGGATACGTGATTTAATTAATATGATTCAAGACGAACCTATTTATGTCGACCGTGAAACCGACACGTTCTTGTATCAGGGATCCTATTCTATTAAGAAGACACCTTGGAAACACACCATTGTTTGTCGCATCGGTCCTGCAGGTACCACTAAGTGGAAACCCTCAACCGAATTCTTAGCTAAACTAGAGGAGTCTAAAGAGTTTGAACAAAAGCTCAAGACTCGTACAACACATGCACCCAACAAGATTGTAGTCGAGGTAATGCCGATTGAAACGGCATTAGATCGTAAAAAAAAACATGGAACTAGCTAAGGCCATGGATCAAAGACTCAAAACTCTAAGAGAACCTGAAGCTCGCACTCAACTACTTAAAGCGCTGCTTAAAGAACAGCCAGGAGTTGCGAAACAACTGAAGAAGAAGACTTCAACAATCTAATGTTGTCAATTATGTATCTCAGAGTCTACCCTCCTGATACTGAGGTTGCCCATTCCAACAGGACTATGGTTCATCCAGCCAGCGTTACGCAGAATCTGACTGACTTAGAGGAGCTCGAAAGTAGAGTTAAAATTATACATAATTTAACGCATCGAGCATATGAGCATACTTACAAAATGGCTATTCGTGCAGGGCTTGATCACCCGGCGCTGAAAGAAACCATACGTGAAGTATACCGACGCTGTACTGATTGTGAAAAGAACCAGATCAAGCGATACGGTTGGGCACCCCTAAAAAAGTGTGACAGAAGACCAACCGATGCGCCGAGTCATAGTCGATTTGGTTAAACTCCCGCGATCCAAGCATACTGGCGATGTATATATCTGTCATTTCTTATGTGTGGCTTCGGGCTATAACTTGCTTTATGCAATACCGAACAAACGTCCACAAACAGTGGCAGAATTATGCTATCACGTCTTTAATGACTTCGGTTTCCCCGAGTACTATGTTCTGATAACGGTAGTGAGTTTTGTACCGACGTAATGGAGGCACTTATACTCGTATCAGGCATGTCCCATATGCGTGGTGTTCCTTACAAAACTCAAACGCAGGGTGCAAATGAGACACGTCATAGAGAACTTAAGAAACTCTTGCGTACCGCACTAGACGACGTTGAGGATATGTGGCCTTATCATTTGAAATGGGTTCAGACTCAAATGAATAACTGCATGAATCCTCAAACTGAACACTCCCGTTTCACTATTTCTTTGGCCGCTATAGTGAATTACAAGCAACGTTTGATAAAACTGCGCCCGAGAAACACGCTACCCCGTGGCTACAAAAAAGATCGAGCATATGCAGAACGTTGTTTACCCCTGTTTACTGAGCACAAGAATCGCGTCCTACTTAAAGCGTATGACCGATGGAATAACACTAAGAACATTGTTCAGTTCAAAGTCGGCGATTACGTTAACATTATAAATCGAAACGCCAACGTTACCGAACTCTCTTCTAAGACGATAGGACCTTTTGTTATTTCCTACCATGATGAGAAGAGTGATACTTACGAAGTGAATAACATTGATGGTACTAGCGCAACTAATCTAGGCACTCACCGTATCCCTACCTCCGAGCTCTCATTCGCTCGCTCATTTGATTCTGATGTACCAGTTATGGAGTCACAAGTCAAAGATATAATTGACAAAACATCCGAAGACGGTTACACTTACTACAAGACCCGTTTCATGGATGGGACAGTAGCTTGGCTAACCTCCGATGCATTTCGTGAATCTCGCGACTTTCTTCGTATCTTTAATAAGAAATGGAATAAGCGTTTACATAAGAACACACGAGATAAACAAAAAAGGGTTTCCTCAGGTGACTACAAACCCTGACGGATCTGAAATTCCCTATTTGCCACCTACTTCCTACGTGACTAAACTTTCTGATCTGCTTACCAACAGTGCAGAAAATTGTTCAAACTTACTTACTAATGAAGAACAGCCTTTGGCTATTACCTTACCAAATAATAAACGTAAGGCGCCTACATCGGAAATGGTTACTGGACCAAATACTAAACGACATAGAGTACATCATGAGTCTTGAACTCGTACATATAGGCACATACTTACTCGATAAGTCATGACCGAAACCGTTTTTACTTTGGTTTCCGCTTTACCAACTAAATCATATTTTAACGTACGTTCGTAGTTCTAAAAGCTACTGGGGGGCTATGTAGAAATACGGCCTCCGGTCAGTCTAAAATATCAAGATCAATTGAGATAATACATTGGTTTTTATTTGTATTTTAAATAATTTAGTACAAACTCTTTTTCCAATATTTCCAAAGTGTTCTAAATTCACTTTGATGGCTCCAATAGCCTGAGTATTTGGTATGACTCATCTACTTGGACCTATTTGAGACATTAGTATATGTAGGATATTATAAACTAAATTTTATAATCTCCGAACTACTACTTATAGATTTTGGTCCTCCCGCCAATCTCCAAAATCCAATAAGTCTTTTTCTTTTTTTAACTTTTCTTCAGATGGAACTTTATTTATATCAGCTAATGTATTAACGTGACTTACGTTATTATATCTATTTACAAATTAGGCAAGTGGTCATGAACACTTAGTACTTCTAGTGAAAATTATTCAATAAAGAACAGCTAGAGGTACGCCCTGTGTGATCGAGGATATTTAGGATCTTAACAAGAGGCAGTCCCGATCATTCTTACACAAGCTACCTTTGCTAAATCCTAACTGACTAAATTGTATTTTAGTTTAATATAGTTTGAAACCTAGTAATTTCCATCGAAGTTTACAGTTGCGCGCATAACTGTTGACTGTTGTGCGGATCTGACGGGTCTGATCTGATGTGCATCCCTCATGAGGACACAATTCCAGTAAACGAAGGAGCTTGGTTTCTGGTTTGCACCGTGGTGTTGATGTTATGCTTGGTAGCATAATTACTTCAGAGTTGGGAGGCTACGGTAGTTTTCATGAGTACCCGCAGACAACACTCCATTAAGCAGTTGGTTCCACTGTCACCACGCTGAGCGCGATATATGACCGCATTGGCATGCTGCCGTTGGGAACGTAATAAAACCACTCCGCGTAGTAGTGTAGGGAGAACGACCATGACCAGTTTTTTCTGATGCTAAAACTAGGTAACGGACCACTACAAACTATAGTATAGTTGACTCCTCGCCGTGACGAATGACGTGAGGCCACCATTGGTCCTCTGCCAAATTGAAATAACGATTACTCCTCAGCCTAAGAAGCGATTGAGGTGTTCCAAGATCTGACCGATCATCGTCTCTGGTGGAGCTTCGCACCAAGGTTGAATCACATTTGTCGTGGAATCGATTTGCGAACGTTACATGTCTGTGATAAACTTTACATCTGGAAGTTGTAGCCGTCCGGGTGAGTGTACACTGTTGGATTCGGTGGAATGTGCCATTTCTGGAACAGTTGTAGAATTGTTTCTGATGTTACAGCCCAGTGATACTGAAGTAACCTGCCGCTGTGCGAAAGCATACCGGCTGCTAAATTTAGTTTGCCTGGCATGTATCCGAGGGACACCAACCAGGGAGTTTGTTCACGTGGCAGAACCACACTAGTCTGTGAGATTGTGCATTCTTGACTGGCTTCTCTCCTTGTGCAGCCTATAAAGCGCAATGCTGGCATATGTGAGGCAGACGGGTCGTGTTGTCGATATTTGTGTTGTTGGCGAAGAACTCGGAGGCCAGAATGAGCGCCTTTAATAAGCCCGAGTAAGGTAATTTGCCAGAGTTTCTTTGTTGGGATTTTAAGTCCTGGCGAATGTGTACGTTTTCTGCTGCAACCGGAACGTGGCACCGAAGGCAGCTTCGAGGAGTCGGAGATTATAATTGTTTGGTGGCCGGGCAGCCAAATTTGACGGTATTCGAAGATCTCTACTAAAAACCAAACGCTCTCTATCTTATCGAAAGTCACTACAGATAATTAAACTCGGTAGTAGCGGCTCTATAGTGTTGATTGCTGGAGGTCGGTAATAAAGAAAGACCACGACGACCACCCGTCAGAGCCGGCAGCGTCTGCAGCCGACAACTATATGGCGACTATGCAGAAGCACGACCTCAAGCGGAGAACCCCCTTGGCACGAATTGGAGTTGAAAGTTCATGAATATTGTTGCAATGAACCTAACATTCTTCCGACAGTTGTTTCAAGAGATCGTCGACATACAGTATTATTCGTATGCCTCTTGCTCTTGTTATTTTTATTATTATGTCCATCAGTTGATTGGGTTATGCGGGGAAGAACCTTGCCCCATCGGCAACGCTAAGCTGGTACGTCCAGGCGGGGGTTTATAAAAGTGGTTCTTCATGTTGGCTGACACAACTGACTGCGGTATGCTTCCTCGTGGTGCTCTATGTAGAGCCCCTTCCAGATTTTGATTTGTTTTAGACAATTTGCCAAACAATTGGCCTAAGACAAAATGTTTCTTGATTCATAACAACTGAAGCCTTTTGTTTCTTGTACCAAGACGGAGTATCATCTAGTAAATTCTTCAACCCGTCTGGAAAATGAGCGTGGCCCTGACACCACACTGCCGTTGCAGAGCTCTCAGTTTCAATACCGGTGCTACAGTCTTCGTTAGTTGGGACCAGACACTCCAAGACGTTATCGAAGTACTCTGAAGTTAAGGCTCCGGTAATATATGCAACCGAAGCCCGTGTAAAGAATTCCATCTTGTACCAAGAACAGCGCAGTTTCATTTTTAGATTTCAATTCAAATTCTTAATAGCTGCGTCACGAAGATTAACTATTGTGGCTGGGGCTTGGTGGTTTACATTTATAGCCATGACAAGGGATGCTGATGATTGTTATAAGAGCCAACGCTTGTACTTATTAAGTAGTAGGAAATATGGACCAAGAAGTGTGCGCACTTCACCGTCCTTTATACTTCTTTTTGAACAGGATTATGAAAAGAACATTAATGTGAATATTGTTTGTTTCCCAGTGGCCATACTGCTCATTCTGTTTGCCTAATGGCGTCTCTACTCCTGATGAAATATACTATGTGCAAGGGACTTCTAATACAAGATATGTATACATTTTCTTCACAGCGAGATACAATAAAGCAAGGGAGATAGTATTCAGAACGACGGCTGCTGCTGAACCTAGTAATTGAAGAAAAGCAAATGATATATTTGCATACTCATACAAAGTACAGCTTCAATCGACCGAAGTACAGCTTCAATCGACCGAAAAACTACCTGTCATGGCAGCTACGAATACAAAAACATGGCAAATCTTATTATTTATTATGAGCCCATCAGCGGTTTTGCATTTTAACTTAAGAATTGTGGGCTAATAATCGTTCGTTCATAGGCGTCCCGTCGCGATTATATAAGCAGTGTATGTACGTTCGAATTCCTATGCTTATTTTCGTCAAGCTGAAAAGTTGAAAAAATTCAGACTTTTGGTTTTGAAGTGTGAAGATGTTCTATTGTTTGTAGCTGAACATATTTTTATGTATACAAATAGACCGGAACAACCAGTTGTGTTAAAGCCATCGTCTACGTTGATACAAATCAGCATTTCATTTGTAGTGTAGAAAATATGACAAGTTGAATTAAAAGATAAAGATGATTGTCGCGCTTGTGCGTGGGATTGTTTTGAGTCGACAAGCCGCTAAACGGTACTCGATATCTGTAAACTTGACATGCACCGGAATGAAGTAAACGTGAGTGTCTTCGTCCTGAATCGCTAAATAGTTATCCCAATTGTTTTGCTCTCTCTACGTCTTCAGAAATGCAAGTTGAAAGAGTTTAACAAATATCAAAGCACAACTTGTGCCTCGATTCAAATTTACTTTTATGATTATTGAGGCACTATCATAATAACAATAATTGTACCTCACAAATCCATTGAACGGCACCGATGACATCACATGAATGAATCTTTACACAACACTTGATAGAACCGATTAAAACTATAACGGCACAAAGAATGACGTATACCTCCAACAATGATGTGAGACGATAATGTATGTATCGATTTTGTAGGTACCAATATAGAAAAAAAATGGGTTACAGTAGTTAACTGCGGATTTGAAACTTTGTGGTGATCTCAATTAGTACTAGAGGGTATACTTAACACTTTACTACATGAGACCATACGGATGCAACGCATATATATATATATATATATATATATATATATATATATATATACACACACACACACACACACACACACACACACACACACACACACACACACACACACACACACACACACACACACACACATACACACACACACACACACACACACACACACACACACACACACACACACATATATATATATATATATATATGGTCGCCAACTTTTGCTCATACCAATTATTCTGTGTACCAAAATAAATCTTGATTCATTGAGTTCCCAAATGTTTCGTTCTGAATTTCTACCTTCCATTACTCATGTCATATATCATATACTCAAAATCTACAAATCGTGACATCTGACATGACCATTGCTCCGCACATGCGCGGCCTGAGCAAATTTGCAGCCTGAAATTCAATTCTAAAAACCTTTATATGATATCAACAAAGTATAGTCTTGTTATTTAGCACAAACGGTCTGGGAGGTCAGGCAGTGGTATCACGTCGGCTTATTTAGATTAGCAGTGCATCTGCAGTGGTCAATGATTCTCTTGTCAGACGAGCTCGAGTGAAACTTGATCAATTATATGAATTGAGTATCACATTCTCATGCAGATTCGCCTGTAAAGACAAGCACTATCAAGCCAGTTCTACACACACATACACACGCACCCGTTTTTTTTTTTGGGACGCCTGGTCTATAACGACACTCTTTGTTTCCATATGCACGCGAGTCACTGAGGTGGGAATGGACCGACAGACTTAAAGAGTTTCAGGAGACTTAGAGTTTCAGGAGCGTGGTCGATGTCCTGCATAGAGACACTTTATTATTATTTCAAACAGACCACTTACCCGGATACTACCAGTACGGTCACACTGAGATAATGTTCCTTCTATAAAGTACACCACTTGTCTATATATACACTACTCTTCTCTGAAGACGGCGTCGGCATCCAGAGCGCTCGTGGTGGCAATGGTACCCTCCACTGATTTGGCCCATTGTTCCAGTTTTGTGGCCATAGTGCCGATCTGTACCCTATCCAATACACGCGGGTGCACCCAGAACACGCTGGAGATAATCGGGACAAGAATATTAAGTCACTCGATCAGATAATCTTGAAATGCAATTGAGTCTCCATGGCAGGATTTGGAACGGAAGCCGGAAGCCAAAATTGGGACAGTGATTGACCACAGGCACGACAGCATTGATATAATTCTAGTTAAGAACAAAACACAAGCACAGATACACATAATGCATATAAAACCCGTACTGTCCGTGTGATAATATGTTCCGATAGATGCCATATCATATGCACAACACACAGACATCTACTATTGTTCTTAATAATTCACCCTCATGGACCTGAAAAGGAAGTGATATATCCAGTAACAAGGAATCCATACGATGAGTACGAGTCTAACTCACCTCGTGGTCTCTGCAACTCCATCGATAGTCGCCTCGATTAACTTGCGCGATATAGCGGCCATGATCAGAAGTTCAACCTACACGAATACGAATGAATAGAAAGCGTCAATCAAACACCGAGTGATAATAATGATACACTGGGTACACATACACCGATAAGTGCAGTATAGTGTAATGTGCATGGGTGTCTCGTACGAGTTGAGGAAGCAATCGAAGCTTGTGCATATGTATGGGCCGACACACACATACACACACATACATTCATCGGTGTAGACATTCAAATAACTACAAGTTCATGTAACATACCTCATTGTCACTAATCTTCGCAGCAGCGGCAATGTCTTTGAAGGCGATCACGCGGCCATCCACCGGTCGCTTGAAGATTAAATTGACCAACGCCGTTAGAGACATCTTGCCACGCACTGTGATGAGATTGGCAACCAAATCACTCTGCAACGAATCAAGGAGTGAGATAAGAGAATATAATGAGATAATAAGATACGGTGAGATAATAAGATATGGTGAGATGACAAGATATGGTGAGATACGAGGATATGGTGAGATAATAAGATATAGTGAGAGAATAAGATATGGTGAGTGAATAAGATATGGTGAGATAAGAGGATACGGTGAGATAACAAGATATAGTGAAGTACTGCATATTGTGTGCTTGGTAGTTGGATAGCATGCCCCTACGTGAGTGCTTAAGGAGCACCGAACAGTGTGCACACAGACGATCTCAAAGCATGTACCACAGGTAGGTTCACCGAGTTTTTAGCGTTCAGGGTTTTAGGGTTTTACCAAAGTGTAGGATCACGGACCTCTCATTTTCCCACATGCAGGGTGTATATATATATATATAAACGCAGTCTTGGGGCATACCCACCCGCAGAGAACATTACAACGTGTATAGCACCTACACCATCCAATATCAACACGTTCACACGAAGCCTGGTGTAATGCGAGTGCATGGTACTACATGTTATACTTTGTAATATACTATATGTTATACTATGCATGGTACTATACTTCATACTATGTATAAAACTATGTTATATTATGTATTAGATATGATACAAAAATCAATATGTACTGCTATTGTACTGTACTGCATAGGCATGGTGACATACGTGCGTCATCCACTGTGGCTGGAGCTTGTCGTACGCGTTCACATCTCCAGCGTTGAAGGCTCTAATCAGCTGCAGCACCCACTCGTCATTAGTCCCTTCCAAACGCGTGAGAATGGGATGTGCCAGAAGCTCACCAAAGTTGTAGATATCATCAGACAACAACGCAGCAACAGCCAAGTCAGTCGCCTCTTTCTGCTGTTCCGCGGGGGAGAGAGTCATGGGTGCGGCAGTGTCGCTCACACAGCCCAACTGGCGTAGGGCATCTCGGTAGTAGTTGGTGAAGTTGCCTGGTAGGAGGGGTTGGGTAGGGTTGTCAGGGTATGTAACGTCTGTCCGGCTTTTTCGGGAACCTGTCCACTTCTAACCAAACAAGACAGGTACACGCGCCGAAATCGTGCTACTATATACTCAACACAAATCCATCCACATACACCTCATAAAGCCAAATCACGCCATACAATCAAAAGATATTGGCATCACAAAGCATTAGCCGTACCTCGTTGCTTCTCATATCCGGAAGAGAGTGCGTAGAACTCTCCTCTGATGTCCAAGGGAACCATATCATTATTCTCTACCTCGGGTCTGGCCTCCTCCAAGATCGCCTTCACGGCAGTCAGGTCGCTTTGTTTCAGATGGTACTGCCCTATAGCCAGACTTAGAGACAACGACGCGTCTTTGTGTGTCTAAAGATGCAGCACAAACAAAGGACGATGAGTGAATTGGGGGTAGTATGCGCTCCCTTATGGGGGTTGCTCGGTTGTGGCTGGGGAAAATGCACCCTTATTGTAGCATTTGGACCTATATATATATATATATATATATATATATATATATATATATATATATATATATATATGCAAACATATATATTCATAAACATATGCATATATATATATATATATATATATATATATATATATATATATATATATATATATATATATATATATTCACACACAAACACACACACACACACATATATATATATATATGTGTGTGTAAAAAAGTGTATGTGTGCATAAATTTACGTATATATATATATATATATATATATATATATATATATATATATACATAATTATACAATATACATATATATATACATAGGTATAATAGATAATCATATATAAATATATATTCCAACATATACTAATACACAGAAATACACACACACGAACACAAACATACATGCACACAGGCACACAGGTATATATATACCCAACCCCATCCAAACACCCATACACGCACGCACACACAACACACACACACGCACAATAACATAACACGCATAATACATATACATATATAAACGAATATAAATATATGTATTATATAGATATAGATTGATACGCACAGGCATACGCACACAACATCACACATCAACACACACACATATATATATATATATATATATATATATATACATGCAAATGTATATACATCTATTTTAACACACACACACATCAACACACATCATACATACATATATATATATATATACATGCAAATGTATACATCTATTTTAACACACACACACACAATAATATATATATATATATATATATATATATATACATGCAAATGTATATACATCTATTTAACACACACATATATATATATATGTATATGCGTGGATATCTATATTTACATATATGTGTATATTAATATATAAATATATATATGCAAATGTATATACATATATTTAACATACACACACATATATATATATATACACACACACACAATAATATCACACACACACACGCACATATATATATATATATATATATATATATGTATGTACACAAAATTAAACATCCAAGCCCAAATTTATAGACATACATACACACAAATACAAACACTAACACACACATCAACACACACACAAACACGCAAACGTGTACACCCACATACTTACAATATATATATATATAAATATACAAGTATATAAATATGTACTAAGGCAAATACATAGATACATATAACACACACACACACATACACACATGTATACACATTCTCTCTCATACACATACATATATACATATATATACACGCACAAACATACATACACACACACACACACACACACACACACACACACAACACACACATTTATATATATATATATATATATATATATATATATATATGCAGGACAACAGATAAAGCTAAGATATAGCTAATGCACGCACCTTTACAGTTTCTTGCTTGGACACTAAGAACTCGGCGGCCTCCTTGTCGCTGCCCTTATGTGCCGCAACTCTCTGCAATATTACTACCAGTGATAGTGGGTTCATATCCAATTCAAATGCATTGATAAAGTCATTGTATGTAGGTATAAGATCAGTTTTTATGTCCTCTGTGGTTACATCCAGCAGCAATTCGGTCATTTGATGCCATAGTTTGCGCTCGTACAGGTTTTCGAACTCTTGATAGATCGCTGCGTTGGCATGGTTACCAGTGCGTGCGCTGAGGTAGCCTTTCACGTCTGCGGGCATTATGACTACTATATATGAGATAAAAAAAAATATATACTTATGCACACATACATATACATATATACATACATATATATTTATATATGTATACATATAAATATTATTTATATATGTGTATATGTATATGAAATGTACGTGCGATGCTGTCGTCGTTGGTGTGGTACTTTGTTTACTCATAAGTGTCAAGCTCAATTTGCTGAGTTGTGGGGTGTACGAATTTGATGACAAAAAAAAAAAAAAAAAAAGAGTACTCCCACCCGGATGAGTGGTAGGATGTAGGGTTTAGGGTTGCGCCACAACGTTGTTGACATTTGAGAGTTACGACAGCTATGTAGTGGTGCATCGTAGACTGTTTTAATTTATATATATATATACATAAACATGTATATATAGACTGTTTTGATATATATATATATATATATATATATATATATAGGTGTATGCTTGCTTATATTTATCATTAAACGTCACTCCAAAACACAATGAGGTATGTACAAAAACCAGATGCTCCAACCAATCTATTCATAGAGATTATAGATACGACTGTTTCAAGTAGTAGTGTATCTGTGTCTTCAGTCTGCTTTATATATCTATATCCATTTATATACATGTACGAACGGATTGGGGCTGTACGAATATCTGTATACATCTTTGTATGGTATTTCACATATACATTGTAGGTTCACGGTTCAGATTCGTAATGAGCGTGCCTCTTGTTTAATCTTATGTGATGACTATGTGATGACGGGTACATCTTGTTCCGCTCATCAACAGTGTGCAGTGTGCACCGATGCGTTGCACATTAAGTTTAAAAGTGTGTTTAAGTTGTTGCCGGTGCTATATCTGAAGGTAAGAGAGTCCTATACTGTATTGAACTGTGTGCTACATAGCCTGTGCGAGGGCCCGGGAAAGGAGGTGCTTTCCGATCCGACCCCCATGTGAGTGCAGAGATAGCGCAGCATGTGCACAGTCACGAATATCACATACATGCACATTCAAACTACAATATCACATACATGCACATTCAAACTAGTATATCATATGCATGCACATTCAAACCACAATATCACATACATGCACATTCAAACTAGAATATCATTTGCATGCACATTCAAACTAGTATATCACATACATGCACATTTAAACTAGAATATCACATACATGCACATTCAAACTAAAATATCATTTGCATGCACATTCAAACTAGTATATCACATACATGCACATTCAAACTACAATATCACATACATGCACATTCAAACTACAATATCACATACATGCACCTTCAAACTACAAGATCACATACTTGCACATCCAAACTACAATATCACATACATGCACATTCAAACTACAATATCACATACATGCACATTCAAACTAGAATATCACATACATGCACATTCAAACTACAATATCACATACATGCACATTCAAACTAGTATATCACATACTTGCACATCCAAACTACAATATCACATCCATGCACATTCAAACTACAATATCACATACATGCACATTCAAACTAGAATATCACATACATGCACATTCAAACTACAATATCACATACATGCACATTCAAACTAGTATATCATATGCATGCACATTCAAACTACAATATCACATACATGCACATTCAAACTAGAATATCATTTGCATGCACATTCAAACTAGTATATCACATACATGCAACATTTAAACTAGAATATCACATACATGCACATTCAAACTACAAGATCACATACATGCACATTCAAACTAGAATATCACATACATGCACATTCAAACTACAATATCACATACATGCACCTTCAAACTACAATATCACATACATGCACATTCAAACTAGAATATCACATACATGCACATTCAAACTACAATATCACATACATGCACCTTCAAACTACAATATCACATACATGCACATTCAAACTACAATATCACATACATGCACATTCAAACTAGAATATCACATACATGCACATTCAAACTACAATATCACATACATGCACATTCAAACTAGTATATCATATGCATGCACATTCAAACTACAATATCACATACATGCACATTCAAACTAGAATATCATTTGCATGCACATTCAAACTAGTGTATCACATACATGCACATTCAAACTAGAATATCATTTGCATGCACATTCAATCTAGTATATCACATACATGCACATTCAGGCTAATATCACATACATGCACATTCAAACTACAATATCACATACATGCACCTTCAAACTACAAGATCACATACTTGCACATCCAAACTACAATATCACATACATGCACATTCAAACTACAATATCACATACATGCACATTCAAACTAGAATATCACATACATGCACATTCAAACTACAATATCACATACATGCACATTCAAACTAGAATATCACATACATGCACATTCAAACTAGAATATCACATACATGCACATTCAAACTACAATATCACATACATGCACATTCAAACTAGTATATCACATACTTGCACATCCAAACTACAATATCACATACATGCACATTCAAACTACAATATCACATACATGCACATTCAAATTAGAATATCATATACATGCACATTCAAACTACATTATTACATACATGCACATTCAAACTAGTATATCATATGCATGCACATTCAAACTACAATATCACATACATGCACATTCAAACTAGAATATCATTTGCATGCACATTCAATCTAGTATATCACATACATGCACATTTAAACTAGAATATCACATACATGCACATTCAAACTACAAGATCACATACATGCACATCCAAGCTACAATATCACATACATGCACATTCAAACTACAATATCACATACATGCACCTTCAAACTACAAGATCACATACTGCTTGCATTCAAACTACAATATCACATACATGCTCATTCAAACTACAATATCACATACATGCACATTCAAACTAGAATATCACATACATGGACATTCAAACTACAATATCACATACATGCACATTCAAACTAGTATATCACATACTTGCACATCCAAACTACAATATCACATACATGCACATTCAAACTACAATATCACATACATGCACATTCAAACTAGAATATCACATACATGCACATTCAAACTACAATATCACATACATGCACATTCAAACTAGTATATCATATGCATGCACATTCAAACTACAATATCACATACATGCACATTCAAACTAGAATATCATTTGCATGCACATTCAAACTAGTGTATCACATACATGCACATTTAAACTAGAATGTCACATACATGCACATTCAAACTACAAGATCACATACATGCACATCCAAGCTACAATATCACATACATGCACATTCAAACTAGAGTCCCTTAGTAGGAGTCATAGGCTTGTGGTGGCTATGCAGTGGCCACCGACGACTAAATAATAGACCATTGCATCTCTCAGTCATAGATCACTGTAGCCGTGGTAGTCATGGTAACACTCAGCTGTAGCTGGGGCTACGAGTGTACTTGCCGGTGAAGTTCATTGAGGTTGGCATAGTTGAGAAGCAAATATGTGCATATACATATCCACATGTTGTGCTCGGAGTGCACCCTCATATGTACACGCACATTACAATGAAATGTACACACACATTACAATGATATGTACACACACATTACAATGATATGTACACACACATTGCAATGATATGTACACACATATTACAACGGTATGTACACACACATTGCAATGGTATGTGCACACACATTGCAATGCTTAGTTCCATGCCTGTGTACGCTGTAGGAACCACCTCAGACATGTTATCGGCAGTAGCCCTGGTTGGTATAAGGTAGTAGGCAAATACAATGGTAGGTAAATACACTAGTACCAGGAGTGTACCCCCCTATTCCACTAAGTAGCATGACCTATAGCCACATCCTAACTCACCTCTCTCCACTGCAGCAAGCAACTAGTGTTGATCACCGGCGCCAGCCAAGGCTACGGACGGTCTGTGGCAGTGCAAGTGGCCAAACAGTGCGATGGGCCTACCTACTTTGTGCTTGTGGCACGGGTGTGTAGTGTGTGGTTGTTGTTGCGTGTGTGTGTAGTGTGTGCTGAGGTTAATATAAGTATATGGCATGTGGTTAATGGTATCAGGTGGGTGTAGTATGATTTGTGGTGTCAGCTGTGGTGTGAAATTAGTCGTATTAATGGGTGGGTGTAGTTTGGTCAGTGGTATCAGCTGTGGTGTGAAATCAGCCATAATAATGGGTGGATGTAGTGTGTTTAGTGGTATCAGCTGTGGTGTGAAATTAGTCGTACTAGGGGGTGGGTGTAGTGTGGTCAGTAGTATCAGCTGTGGTGTGAAATTAGTCGTATTAGTGGGTGAGTGCAGAACGAGTGCCTCGAACTGCAGACGAATTGACTGCAGTGCTTGTTGAAGCCCAAGAAGAATTAGTAGAGATGCATACACCACACTCGCACATTTGTTGTTGGGTTTCATAATTAATGCATAGTACACTCACAAGGGTTGTATGGTAAACATACGTTTGTGTTATTGATATCCATAGTTATTGCATAGTACACTCACAGGGTTGTATGGTGAACATACGTTTGTTTGTTGTTTGTTTTTTGAAGTGCGGTACACTGCGTGTCAGTGATTTGAAATGTTCAGTTTGTCATATCGACAGACGCGTGATCTGTCAGTGCGCACAATCCGCACCAAATGCTCAGGTGCTCAGACAGTAATCATTACGTACTGCCGCACTCTTGTACCCAGGAACTGGAATGTACTTACCTAGTAGCAGGCCAAAGATCGTGATACAGGCACTTTTGATCTTGGATATATATATATATATATATATATATATATATATATATGTATTTATATGTGAATAGGTATTAGGATGAAGACATACATATGACTCATGCAGCAATCTCCCGTTACGACAGAACGCCGCCAAATTAGAGGAAACTCGTACGCAGATTCTGGCGGAGAGGTCCGATGCTGAAGGTGTGTGAGTGTCTATCTATGTCTAGGGATAGTTCTTAACCCTAAACCCAAACCCTAAACCCAACAGCTTGTGTTTGTGCTGATGACTGTGTTTGATTGCTTAACGTAACTGTGTGCCATTCGTTGCCATGAAGTGCCGAGAGAATAGAGCCCGTTGTTGCCTATTTGGGAAACCTATACTCGTGCCAAGATATTAGAATGGATACCCTTGCGGAGATATTGTCATGACTATAAAGTGCTTATGCAACGATATTCCTATGAATATATGGTGCTTATGCAAAGATATTCCTATGAATATATAGTGTTTTATATACATCCATGCAAAGATATTGCTATGGATATATATATAGATTTATATATACCTTTGCAAAGATAAGGATAATAATATTCAGTACGTGTATAACGGAATTGAGAATGTGACTTACGCAAACTATACATTTCCGTCAGTGTGATATCCTTTATTGTTACGACCAGACTGCGCTTGCTGCAGACATTTAAAGATCATTCGCATTAGAGGGCGATTCACCCGATATCTCTAAATACGAATGCGTGTATCACGCATAGACTCGTCGTTCAACAAGTTGTCTCTCACCATATGCATACATACATATATATATATATATATACATATATATATATATATATATAATATACATCAATGTACACCCCTGCATATGGATGTACGCGATTCACAACCATTCACACACACCCATCAACTACCGTTCAACAACCATTGCACTTACACACACCTCTACAGTGACCATTGTGGTCGCGGATCTGTCAGATGTATCGGAAATTGACGCGAAGGTCTTGAAAGCGGCGAAAGCACAGGTACGCGTGACGTTCACGTGTGTGTCAAAAACCCCAGCGAATACCATACACTGAATCAATTGCAGTGTAATGTCTATAAGTATGCTGTATATGTCACATGTACTCGTCTGAATGTGTTGTGTGTATGTTACATATACTCGTCTGAAAGTATTGTGTATATGTTTCATATACTCGTCTTAGTGTGTTGTGGATATGATACATATACTCGTCTGAATGTGCTGTGTATATGTTACGTATACTCTTCTGAATGTGTTGTGTGTATATTACATATACTCGTCCGAATGTGTTGTGTATATATTACATATACTCGTCTGAATGTGTTGTGTATATATTACATATACTCGTCTGAATGTGATGTGTGTATGTTACATATACTCGTCTGAATGTGTTGTGTATATGTTTGTATATGCTGCGTGCACATGAGTGTAACAATACGAAAGCGATACCAAAGCGCGCCTTAACATGAGCTCAATCAATCCATAACAGAAGAGGGGACAAGAGACAGGCAGTGTTGCGCAGGTGGTATTGCACCTTATCATGCACGACGTCGTGTTTTTTTTTGTGGCATTTAATCCATCCAAATTGTTCATATAAGTATATATATATATATATATATATATAAATATATATGTATATATGAATGTATATTTGTTTATATATATATATATATCCATATCTATATCTAACTATCTATCCTTGTTCATACGTCTCTCCCTCGCTATCCTTTTCCCACACACCTAGGGTGTGGCCACATACGACCGGGCCATACTTATCAACAACGCTGGCAGCCTTGGCCGATGTAATCAGACTGTGGGTGAACACTCCACCGACACTTCATACGTCAGTGACTATGTGCAATTGAATGTAACCTCCTGCGTTTGCCTGACCTCTGGGTTTGTGCGTACGTTCAAGCCTGCAGCGACCAAGGTGTGTGTGCGTCTTGTGTGGGCGTTGGGGCGGGGTGCCGGAAATAAACTTTTTTTTTTTCAGGGAGTAGTATAGGTTGTGTGGAGTGGGTGGATGGCTTGATCCCCGGTGGAAGTCGGGCTAGTCCTGGTGCAATATGAGATGAGATGTCTTTGTGTGTGCGTGTTTGTGTATGTTGCTATGATAGGTATGAGGTGAGCGTATGGACTCTAACTAAGTTAGAGGTCAATGGTGAGTATTGAGAGGAGGGTGTTGCTGCATCTCCGGGTGTGTTGCAGATGTGTACGTGCATGCGTGCCTGTTTTCACGGTATCGACATGTCTGCTGTCTCCCATATACCGTAAACCAACCCAACAAGCAATATCATCACTACCGTGCCAATGGTGTATGATAGGCATGGCACACTCTATCCTATAGTGCTAACTTTGTATGATGTTTTGCTTTGCCTCTCTCCGCAGGTGTCTGTGGTCAATGTCACATCGTTGTTTGGTATCCAGGCAACCGGTCACTACGGGCTATATGGTATGTCGAGAGCTGCGCGGGAAATGTACCACAATGTACTGGCCAAAGAGGAGGGTGATGATTCTAATGGTATGTTGTTAAGAGCTGTATATATATACACACACACGCTCAGTAGTACGAATAAATGTATCATAAGTATGCATACATATATTAGTAGTACGCTTACATATATTATATGCGTGTATACAAATATTACAAGCACGCATTAGTATGCATACATACATTGTATGTTCGTATACAAACAATATAGGTACGTATATATATATATATATATCACTAGTACGCATACGTACACTATGAGTACGCATGCATATATTCCAAAAAGTGGAATAGCTAAAAACGAATTAGTCCCTGACACACACGTGAAGGTCACGCGTACCTGTGCTTTCGCCGCTTTCAAGACCTTCGCGTCAATTTCCGATACATCTGACAGATCCGCGACCACAATGGTCACTGTAGAGGTGTGTAAGTGCAATGGTTGTTGAACGGTAGTTGATGTGTGTGTGAATGGTGGTGAATCGCGTACATCCATATGCAGGGGTGTACATTGATGTATATTATATATATATATATATATATATATATATATATATATATGTATGTATGCATATGGTGAGAGACAACTTGTTGAACGACGAGTCTATGCGTGATACACGCATTCGTATTTAGAGATATCGGGTGAATCGCCCTCTAATGCGAATGATCTTTAAATGTCTGCAGCAAGCGCAGTCTGGTCGTAACAATAAAGGATATCACACTGACGGAAATGTATAGTTTGCGTAAGTCACATTCTCAATTCCGTTATACACGTACTGAATATTATTATCCTTATCTTTGCAAAGGTATATATAAATCTATATATATATCCATAGCAATATCTTTGCATGGATGTATATAAACACTATATATTCATAGGAATATCTTTGCATAAGCACCATATATTCATAGGAATATCGTTGCATAAGCACTTTATAGTCATGACAATATCTCCGCAAGGGTATCCATTCTAATATCTTGGCACGAGTATAGGTTTCCCAAATAGGCAACAACGGGCTCTATTCTCTCGGCACTTCATGGCAACGAATGGCACACAGTTACGTTAAGCAATCAAACACAGTCATCAGCACAAGCACAAGCTGTTGGGTTTAGGGTTTGGGTTTAGGGTTAAGAACTATCCCTAGACATAGATAGACACTCACACACCTTCAGCATCGGACCTCTCCGCCAGAATCTGCGTACGAGTTTCCTCTAATTTGGCGGCGTTCTGTCGTAACGGGAGATTGCTGCATGAGTCATATGTATGTCTTCATCCTAATACCTATTCACATATAATATAAATATATATATATATATATATATATATATATATATATATATATATATATATATATATACAAAAATGTACATATACATATACGTTATATATATATATATATATATACATAGGTATATATATATATCCAAGATCAAAAGTGCCTGTATCACGATCTTTGGCCTGCTACTAGGTAAGTACATTCCAGTTCCTGGGTACAAGAGTGCGGCAGTACGTAATGTTTACTGTCTGAGCACCTGAGCATTTGATGCGGATTGTGCGCACTGACAGATCACGCGTCTGTCGATATGACAAACTGAACATTTCAAATCACTGACACGCAGTGTACCGCACTTCAAAAAACAAACAACAAACAAACGTATGTTCACCATACAACCCTGTGAGTGTACTATGCAATAACTATGAATATCAACAACACACAAACATATGTTCACCATACAACCCTTGTGAGTGTACTATGCAATAACTATGGATATCAATAACACAAACGTATGTTTACCATACAACCCTTGTGAGTGTACTATGCATTAATTATGAAACCCAACAACAAATGTGCGAGTGTAGTGTATGCATCTCTACTAATTCTTCTTGGGCTTCAACAAGCACTGCAGTCAATTCGTCTGCAGTTCGAGGCACTCGATATGTTCGTATACTAATAATATAAGCACGTATATATGTATATATATATATATATCATTAGTACGCATACATATACTATGAGTAAGCATGCATATATTTTAAGTACGCACATATATATATTTCATTAGTATGGATACATACATTTTATGTTGGTATACTCATATTATAGGTACATACAATCATTAGCGCACGTATATCTGTCGTTAGCACACGTACATAGATCATAAAGTACTCATGGTATTATCATAAGTAACCATACTGCTATCGTAAGTATACATACACATAGCTACGCTGCTGAGCTGTTGTGTTGGCCAGTCATTTCCTATGTCAGTGCTTCAGGCCTATGCTTCGTTCGCGTGCTTCCATTTGATGGCTTCTTTGTGTGTGCGTTGTATAGTCGCTTTGTGCACTACCCGTGTTTACACGTATTTTGCATTGCCGTGTGCATGCGTTGTATGTCGTATATATATATATATATATATATATATATTGTGATATTGTTATATTGTGATATTGTGGTTTGGTGGTTTTGTGATATATATACATATCGATCTATATATATTGTGATATATATATATATATATATATATATATATATATATATATATCTATATATATATATATATATATATATATATATATATATATATATATATATATATATATATATATATATATATTTCTATTTCTATTTCTATTTCTATTTATATATATATATATATCGCTGTAGCGGCTTTGGCCATCCTTGGCGAGCACGCGTGTCGTGCATATCACCTGCGTAATTAAATTCAATCTAGTTTAATTTAATCTATTTAATATAATTTAATTTAATATAATTTAATTTGATTAGATCGTGCCTATGTGCTCTCCTGGCGCTATGTCTTATCTCTACCTATTCAATGTCTACACCACAGTGCGAGTGCTTAACTGGTCACCGGGCGTGATGAAGACAGCTATGAACAAGGTGTGTACATGGCGATAGTAGACACAGCTAACAACTCACTTGCATGAGGGATGCATAAGCCATTTCATGAGCGTATCGCAATTTGCGAATGGGGACTGGCGACAACTGCAGAACTGGTGCGGGTGCGACCGGCACTTGGTCAGTATGTCTGGCAGTATATATATATATATATATATATATACATGTAAATATATGTATGTATGTATTTAGGTATATTGGTATATTTTTAACTATATATATATATATATATATATATATATATATATATATATATATATTATATATTTACATTATTACATATACATATATATTATGTATATTATATATATATATACGCATATGCATATACATATACATACGCATTATATATATATATATATATGTATATATTGCCACGCAACACACACACGCATTATATATATATTATATATATATATATATATCATATTACATATACATATACATATACATATACATACGCATATATAGGTATATATCTATATGTTTATGTATATATGTATATGTATGTCCATATCTATATATATATATATATATATATATATATATATATATACTGTGTGTACGTGTGTAAATGTACATATGTTGTGATAGTTGGCGAAGTATCAGATTCGTATCACTTTCTTATACGCCGGCAATACAACGTTTCCATAAAACTCGAAGAACCTAACGGGTATTGTAAGCCAGTAAGCGATACATATCTTCTTTGTGTATTGAACTCTGCTGTCTCTCCGGGTAGAGTTGTAGTCTATCAGAATGGCTCGTACGCAGCATGCTTTGATCATACTGACTGTCCGGTGAATGTTCGTGTGCATTGCGTAGGAGATCATGGAGGACTGTGGGAACAAAGACATAGTCGGCGTGCTGAAGGGCATGGACGCGAAGGTACGTTGCGGCGAATATCTTGCATTGGAGAGTGTTGGTTGGCTGTTCATTGGAAAGTGTTGGTTGGCTGTTCATTGGAGAGTGTTGGTTGGCTGTTCATTGGAGAGTGTTGGTTGGCTGTTCATTAGAGAGTGTTGGTTGGCTGTTCATTGGAGATTGTTGGTTGGCTGTTCATTGGAGAGTGTTGGTTGGCTGTTCATTGGAGAGTGTTGGTTGACTGTTCATTGGAGAGTGTTGATTGGCTGTGTATGTCATATATGTACATCCCATTCACAAAGGGGCGGTAGGATTGGAGTGCAGTTTGTGAACGGTATTGTGATGGCGGTGTTGTATTCGCCACAGACAGAGCTCTTGGTGGTGTACGTGATAGAATGCGTTAGAAAAACGAGTTAGAAGAAGGCGTTCGCGTGTAGGATGTACCCGTCCAGCTCGTGGTGATACTCTCAAGTGTGCGTACGTTGTATATATATATATATATATATATATTGTGAGTATCTATTCTAGTTCACGAACGGTTTAGGGTGAAACAACGTATTTACTTTATAGGATCAAAGTAGTGTAATAGCTTACAAGATTGTGAGGATTGAACATCCCACAACCTTGACATATACACCCTAAAGCTAGTCATTGCTTGCCGTCAGACCCTCTGGTCACTGACGCAACATCTCCTTTCTCGCCATGCATTCCATCATACTATTACACTACACTACTGAATGTTTTATGCTCATCTTCTATTGGTCTACGCTCACCAAACCAGCTGTAGACATAAACCAATATCATAAGACACACAACATTTCTGCATGCCTCCATCACTCTAAAAAAATCACCCTTCATACACCCGAACTATAAAGTATGCATCAGACACAATTCAGTTCTGCACACGAGCCCTCAAGCCCACTACTATCTGTGGACCACACCCATATTACAATGTATATATATATATATATATATATATATATATATATACATATATACATATATACATATATACATATGTATATATTTATATATACTATTCTGTTGCTTATCTGAGGCAATTCGTTGCATGTTTCACGTCTTTTTTCGCAGGGAATGGTCGTGGATCCAATGACCTCGGCTGAAAGAATGGTGCAGATTGTGGTCCAGGGTACCTTTGATCAGGGTGCTCGGTTTGACTACTACGACGTAGCACAGACGTAGGCGTGAGGAAGTCTTCAGTTAATTCTCACACACCCTTATGGATACTGTTTTCAGTCCAGTCAGGGGCGAGTGCACCACTGTATCCGGTTTTAGGGTTTTAGGGTTAGGATCGGTGTACAGCTTAGTAAGTAATGGCAAGGGGTTCGGTGCGATGAAGGTCGCCGGTCAAACCGAGACACTGCGACACCTGCACCTAAGGACAATAAAAAGGGATCTATAGACCCACACCCACACGTTGTATGTGTGTGACGGGTATTCAGTATACACTGGGCCTTGTATTAGGTGCGGCACCGAGGATCGTACTGAAACTAGGATGGGGACGTTATCGAATGCCGACAGTGGACACAGAAAGCCTGTGTAAAATATTATAAAGCATATGTGAATTACTATAAAACATTGTGTAAATTACTATAAAGCAAATGTGAATTACAAAAAAATATGTGTAAATAATATATATATATATATATATATATAAATTAATGTATGTATATATCCTAAGAAGCCCTCAACATCACCCCAACCTGCAGATCGTCTTGAACCTTTCACTTGCGTTTACGATATGCTTGTATTCACGATATGTGATGTTTTTGGTTTTACTTGATGGCTTCACACACTGCACACCCTCATGGGGCTGTCCTGTTATAGCACTATGTTTTGCTTTCTGAAGTGTGTTATACTCTTATATACTCTATCCTGTTATAGTATTATGGTGTTATTAAGTTGCTTACAAAGTGTGTTTTATACCGATATCCTGTTATAGTACTATGGTGTTACTAAAACACCTATATACTCTATCCTGTTATAGCACTATTGTGTTCCTAAGGTGGACCTATACACTTCCTCTTGATACGCTCACATATATAATATAATCATGTCATGACATATATCAAACATCATGCACAGACAGCGATGAGCGGAGGCTGTATGGCGTGCCGGGTGTGAGACTGAGACGCCTCCAACAACCACAAACCCACACACCTTCGTTAGACTACTGAGTAATGCAACAGCTGAAACAATACACAACCTATTCTTAACAACCGTTCAGCGTGCACTGTGTGTGTGTTTGCCTTCTCCGCCGTGCTGCATCCTCGTAAAGCATAAAAAAAAAAGACAAAAGCAAAGCTAAATGAAACAAAGACAAAAACAAAGTTAAAATTAACAAAGAGAAAAACAAAGCTAAAATTGACACAGACAAAAACAAAGCGAAAAGAAACAAAGACAAAAACAAAGACAAAAACAAAGCTAAAATATCTGCAAACTATGTATGCGAATGAATATATATATATATATATATATATATATATATATATATATATATAGTATTGGCCCTCACTCCGGGCTATACCCCGCCTTACGGGCCAGCCAATACTAAGTAATCGCTGAGACCACTGATGAGTATGGGTGGGAATAAGGAAGTGTATAGCTGCGTCGTACTAGCGGAAAGTAGACGTTTAAGTAGAATTATAGTGAGCAATGGTGTCATCTGTGCATATGCGCCACTCCAACTTTAATGTTCAGGCATCCTTTTGTGATGTATTTATTCCTGCCTGGTAATCAACGAAATTTTCTCAAGGCATTTGATCGTAGTACAACAGAATAAACTAAACATATGAAAGCAGCGCTACGTACAATCCAACGGGGAACAAACTTACACGAGGCATACGAGCGCAGACGATACGGGTGAACAACATGGCATACATACACACTTGAAAGAAGTGTGCATGCAAACAAGTAATGAGGGTGACATACCGATGATACATACACACTTGAAAGAAGTGAGCATTCAAACAAGTAATGAGGGTGACATACAGATGATACATACACACTTGAAAAAAGTGTGCATGCAAACAAGTAATACAGATAATACATACACACTTGAAAGAAGTGTGCAAGTAAGCAAGTAATGAGAGTGACATACACATAATACATACACACTTGAAAGAAGTGTGCATGCAAACAAGTAATGAGGGTGACATACGCATAATACATACACACTTGAAAGAAGTGTGCATGCAAACAAGTAATGAGGGTGACATACAGATAATACATGCACACTTGAAAGAAGCGTGCATGCAAACAAGTAATGAGGGTGACATACAGATAATACATACACAATTGAAAGACGTGTACATGCAAACAAGTAATGAGGGTTACATACAGGTGCACACGCACTGATCATACACAGCGGCACTCTCGGTGAACTTGCTGAGTTTCAGACTGGGTTCGCTTTTTTTTATTTGCGTTTTGTACGTTTTGAGTTGACCATACTTCGGCACTGCTGACGGGATCGTCACCGATAAGAAACTCGACTGGATGACACTGTCACATACAGGTGCACACGCACTGATCATACACAGCGGCACTCTCGGTGAACTTGCTGAGTTTCAGACTGGGTTCGCATTTTTATTTGCGTTTTGTACGTTTTGAGTTGACCATACTTCGGCACTGCTGACGGGATCGTCACCGATAAGAAACTCGACTGGATGACACTGTCAATAGTGCCGGTGTGACTAAGTGGCGATACTTAAATATATATATATATATATATATATATACACACACACACACACATATATATATATATATATATATATATATATATATATATATATATATATATATATATATATATATATATATATATATATATATATATATGTGTCTGTATGTATATATATTAAGTCTTGTCGTGCTGTTTGATACGTGCGTTTGGTCCTGAACAAAGACACTAGTTTTGATTGATGGGTGGTACTGACTGTGACCAGGGAAGTATTACCATTGTTCCCCTTAAAGTGTGCTATATCGCCCGAGCTACTCGTGTGTGAAGTGGTTGTCGTCATTCCCTCTACACAGCGATTTAATCACTTTCTACTGAACCTCAGTTGATGTGATGTCTACTGACACTAATACCTAGTGCAATTGAAGGGACTATAGGTCACCTTCCATCCTGCTTCAGGGAGCCCTGCCCACTAACTCCCCAATCGGCCGATGCGCACTGGGGCTGAACAGTGAGTACATGCGCAGCTCCTTCGGTCAAGATAAGGCTACGCACAACACATACAAGGTTAGGGTTTAGGGTTCGATGATTGATACTCAAACCTCCGGCGGGTCAGGTGTTATGTTGTAATTGTCCTACGTCCATCGCACGCTACTCATCCAGGCCCACACCACACAGAAGACACGCCATGATTTGCTTCAGAATGGCTATACACGCTATTTGCTTATACACGCCATTTGCTTCAAAATGGCTGCCCTTCGGTGGTACTGTACCATATCTCGGTCTCCGAGTCGCTCGTATCCACCTCCTCAATCTCATTGACCCCCACCAAGTCCTCGGTACGCGCGTGTGCGTGTGAACGAGTATGTGGCGAATGCGTATGTGCATGCTCCAGCACATTCGCCCGTCCGTACTTTCTCACAGGCGCACCGGCCCCGTGGCTGCCATGGTGATATCTGGCTCTGTCTTCCGCAGTATTTTCCTCCCCCCCTCGGGCCACGGTGTCCCTATACGAGTCTACAAGTGCGTCCAAACCTTCCGCAGAGATCACAGCCCTCCTGCGCGGGCGAGCCTTGGCGAAGCTCAGATCATCCGTGCTATGGTCGAAGTTGGTGGCCACACTCTCCTCACTCTCTGTCCCAATACCCTCAGCGCATATCCCCAGGGCCCCCAAATTACCGTAGCTGAGTTGGCCCTGAGGTGCGGAGGTGGCTCTACTGGCCACCAACTGGGCAGAGTGAGTGCATCTGCGCATGGCTTGCTGTGCCTCTGTATCGGGGTGTCCTGCATGTTTGGTGGTCGTGTGCACTGTGCTGTTGCTGTTGCTGAGCTGGTGTGCGTGCGGGTACTTGAACGACGACGCGAACGGATCAAAGGCGTCGCGCGTCGCCGCGGACAGCGAATCCGGGGTGAGGCTGCGCGAAATTCCGCGCCGCATATCGCACGCGGACAAGGGACTGCTGGCCGTTGGTGAACGCGGAGACTTATGGGACTGCGGTGACTTGGACTTGCCGCCGGCGGTGTGTGCGCGCGAGAAAAGGTGGAGTGAACTTCCGCTGCGCTTGACTTTACGTGGGTGGGTGGGTGTGCTCGCGGGGCTCTGGGCCTCTGCTGTGTGGGAGCGTTGTATGCTGCGGCGTGCAGGGTTGGATTGCGTGTCGTAGGTGTGTGTGTATGTGTTGGTTGCTTTAAGACTCGAGTTTGCGCCCGTGCTGGTAGTGGTTGGGCTGGGTGTGATTGACCGTTTGGGCTGGAAGAAATCTTTGAGTGACATCATCTCCCCCTCAGAACTAGACCGCCGGTGTGCGGAATCGCTGGTTTTCGTCCGGGTGAGTCGGAACGATTGCCTGAGCTTAGCTTTGTCTTTGTCCTTTGTCTTGCTGTTGCTCTTACGCCTGTACGCACTCACCTCAGCCCCCAGGTCTCGGTCGCTGTGGGGTGGTTGGGGTTGGTACTTGCTGTTGTTATTGACCGGTCGGGGCGTGTGCGGGTGCTCGGGTTGTCTGGTCAGACTCTCATGGGTGTTGAGGTAAGCTATGTCCATACCCGACGCCAAGTTATCCTCTTCCAACAGTACTATGCCCAGCCGAGAGTCTTTGCGCGCGTCCGCGATGGCTTGCTCAGGTGTGGGTGCGGCCCTACGCGCTGGGGGAGATTTCCACCTGCGGCCCATGGCGCGCAGAGACTTTCGGTTGATAATGGACCCCCCCTCCGCATCTCTGGTGTGGGAAGGGGGTGGGTAACATGGTTCGTTTGGGTGAGAATATAGATACATATGTACAGCAGCACGGCAAGATGAACATCAACTGATGGGCGTATATGCAAAGGAGGATAAGGGTCTGTACCTTTGTTGGGGCAAGCACCCAGGTCCACGAGGGCATCAGGTAAATAAGTAGTTCAACATGGGGACTATGTTGATTTCATGCTGCACTTGTGTATCCCTATCTGCGTTGATAGCTTTACTTGTTACGACCCATGAATACATGCTAGGCCTATGTAAAGATAACATCCAGGAGTATGGTGCAGAAGTATGATAAATATACTTTTTAACACCCCTTACTGTATGCTATAATGACCAGGTGTATGATTAAGAGAGGTTGTAGATATACTTAGTAAAATCCACCCAAACCATCTCTATCCACCCCTCATTCGAACACCCACCCATACCAAACCTATCTACCCCCCATCCAAATACCCACCCATACCGTACCTATCTACCCCTCATCCAAACACCAACCTACCCCTCCTCCCCAACACCACACACATAAACATACCTGTCCACGTGTAGTGAGTTGCTGGACGGCGCTTGCTTGATGTCTACAGCGCTCTTGCTCTTGGTAAACCTGCCCCGCATCTTCTCCAGATGACTCATACTCTTCTGCCGCTGATACGCCGCCGTGTGGCTCTGATCCAACACGGGCGTGCGCGCACTCTTGGCCAGAACACTGTTCTTGTGCAGCCCAAAGGACGCGTCTGCATCCTTCACACTACCCCCAACACTACCCCCCTCCTCCGTGTGGCTGTCCTTGTTGCTGGTCCCGTGGTTGCTGAGTCGGTTCAGCACCTTGCGCGTGCGTTGTTTGGCCATGTCGGTCTTAGACTGTCCCATCAGCGGACTCCACCTGCGCTCCTTGTCGGTCTTGTTGGCGTCTGTGTCGGCGTCGTGTGTTCGTAGTAGATTGTCGCGGGTGTGTGAGTTGTCGCGGTTGTTGCCCATGACACTGACTGTGCGGCCCTTCCGAAGGGTCTCTGCCAGTGATAGTTTCTGCCCAGGGTTTAGGGTTTATAGTTAAGGGTTTGAATTCAGAGTGTAGGATGTGTATGGTTTAAAGAACAAGGAGTGACAGAGCGTGGGCAATCCAGACACTATTTATGCGTTGCAGACGAACTCGGAGGAGTTACATCACACAGTAACTCGACTCCTCGTGCGTTCGTGGAATGCGATGGATACAAAGGCATGCTGCAGCCACTGTACGGGTACGCAATGGGACTGAAAGTAATAACACACAACACATACTCACACACATACAAACACACACATACAAACACACACACACACACACACACATATATATATATATATATATATATATATATATATATATATATATATATATATATATATATATATGAACGAACTCGTAAAGCGAGGGATGCGCGTACGCACGTATGTCGCACGATGCAGGTATCAGGGTATGTCATCCCATGTGCGCATACGCTGACACACGCTACACGACTAAACATACACCTCAGCATGCACATGCGCCATTCAAGTATACATACGTACCACACATTACAAAGATAACACATATACAACGTATTATACTTTACCGAGTGTGTGTTGTATATATGTTGTATATACCTGTGTTGGCTGCTCCGTGCTCCCCCTGAGTGTCGCCCATGTGATGAAGCGCTGTACCGCCGATCTGCTCAGGCGCGCGTTATTATTTGATATTGTCACATGCGGACACCTGCACAGGAGATTCAAATACATAGCACATTGAGTGGGCATTTGCAGTATCAAGGCAATATGCATATGTAGTAGACATTTGGATTAGACTCGCTAATTTAGTATACATTTATATATATATATATATAAATATATATATATAATAACATATAATATACATATGTGGTGCACATTGAGTATACATGCGCTAACTTAGTACACATGTGAGTAGATGTAACATGCATATGTATAGTGCATTTGGTACCATGCACAAGCGTGCCATGGCGCTGGCCCGTGTATAGGGTGTCTCAATATGTGTAGATATAGCCCAGTAGTATGAGGTAGGTATGGTTAATGATTGCTTAACGCATGTAGATATAGCCCAGTAGTAAAAGGTTGATATGATTGATACTTGCTTGGTCTGACTCTACTATATGTGTGCATAGACATACCATTGGTATGCTACCACCAATCCTTCGTGGATTAAATGCCATAGTTGAGGGATCGCTGAGACGCTTAGATTACGGGCCATGTGAGGATGTTTACTAATACACACACGAACAGAGACAAACACATACACACGCATCAATCAGTACATACGGAACAAGGTGTAGTGATCTGCACACACACACACACACACACACACACGAAACAGTACATAACAGTAGGCGTCAAGGTACAGACTAATGAGTTGCATTGACAGGGACTATGGCATGCATAGCAGTTGTCATAGCGACCTCCGCCGAGTGCCTAGCAACCGAGTCGCACATAAGAGGAACGCTACCACCCAGCCACTACACCAAGCAAGCACGTGTACGACAAAGATCGTATGCGTATCAGACAATGTGACGTGCAACTGACCTCATGCCCCTGGCTAGCTTAACACCCCGTTCGGTGAAGTCTGCATGCCCCCCCATAGGCGTGCCGATGAGATCTGTCTTGGTGCCAATGACCATACATTCATGCAGATAGCCTCCGTTGGATCGGTCCTTCCGTATGCGCTGGGACCATTCTGAGAGGGGTGTGTGTGTGTGTGTGTGGGTTGAGTGAATGAAAAGGTGCCAAGAAGGCACGGAACACTGCCCCAAAACACCAGGGATAGAATGAGATACCGAACAGTTTGACTGGTAAGCACTTCAGAGAGGTGAACGAATATTGTGTGGTTACTTGGCAGCACTATGACAAACAACGCAAACACATACACACACACATAGATATATATACAATTACACAAACACAAACACATACACACACACATATATACACACACACATATATATATATATATATATATATATATATATATATATATATACGTGTGTGTGTGTGTACACTTATACGCTACATGTGTTTGAGTAAGCTAAAATGAGCGTCACAGCCTTACCTTCGACAAATCGAATTGATGCTTCGTCAACGATCGAGTAGACCAATATAAACGAGAAATGCTTAGCTAAATACTCCTCAAAAAATAGAGCGAGCACATTCGGATTGCCCGGGGTGTCGGTGATGGTGATCTTAAACCTCTCTTTCTGATTCTTAACTTTGATCTGATATACATCTTCAAGTGTTTCCTTATACTTAAAGGTGCTCTGGCCCATCCCAAACGAGGCCCGCGAGCGTGACCCGTTGGTGTTAACACTGCTCGTCTCACTGGCCTTTGAATTATTGCCCGTGCTCCTATACCGATACAGCCCCGTGTTCTTATTAGACACAAATGTCTTGTGGTTATGGTTGCTGTGTGATGAATTCCTAGCCAATTCACCTAACGTGATTGATTCGCTAGCGCAATCCCCTAACCAAGGCACAAAAGCCTCGTTCAGATGCATAGATGACAAGCTACTGACACTATCTTTTAGGCTATCACGTGACCCAGAGTATCCTACATAGTTGTATATCAGTGACGTCTTGCCCACTTTCTTTGCACCTATCACAGCTATGCTCAGCCTGATGCGCCGGTCAGTCGACCACAGCCGCGGCAGATGTAATAGACTGGGGTCATGCGACATGGTTCAAGTGTGTAGCATTTATGTATGGCGTGGTAGCACTACTTTGTTGTTGGTCACTAGTAAGGGCACTACTAGTAGCATGCCTACATATCAGCTGTCATATCAGTATCCAATGTTACCATATTTATTTAGTGTATTATAGGCAGATTTTAAGACTTCATTTCGCAGTGCTTTACAATTTGATTGATTTAAAGGCGGAGGAACAGGAGACAGGCGATCCGCTAGGCCCGTTTCTATATTTTACAGGTGCATATTTCAGAAACTAGTACAAGGGCCCGTTTCTATATTTTACAGGTGCATATTTCAGAAACTAGTACAAGGGCCCGTTTCTATATTTTACAGGTGCATATTTCAGATACTAGTACAAGGGCCCATTTCTATATTTTACAGGTGCATATTTCAGATACTAGTACAAGGGCCCGTTTCTATATTTTACAGGTGCATATTTCAGATACTAGTACAAGGGCCCGTTTCTATATTTTACAGGTGCATATTTCAGATACTAGTACAAGGGCCCGTTTCTATATTTTACAGGTGCATATTTCAGATACTAGTACAAGGGCCCGTTTCTATATTTTACAGGTGCATATTCACAGTATGTACCAGGCGGATCGCTCATTATCAGTACCACGGAGCAGTTGTTGGGTTTCAGGGTTTCCCCCTAATTACAGAACGTAACCTTGTTTCGTAAATAAAGCTTGATGAGGAGTTAGGTGGCCACTCACTAGCCTATGTACGTAGTACATATGGTGGGGGGTGTATCGCTGATGGTTTGGGTAGAGTGCAGTTATCTTACATACGGCTGTCTTACATAGTAGCAGAAGACTGTATTTAACTACTTATATTTGGGAGGTCAATAGGAGCAGTTACAAATCCTCTTTGTCATTCCTTTATCGACTTCCATGTGTGCAATCACAGGAACCACAAACTCCAGGCTGTCCTGAAAATGAACCAGAACACAACGGTGTAACCAATGGCAATGTACAATACTATCTCTATCTGTCGTGCTCGTGTTCGTCGAATTAGTTGCTCAGTGGTCAGAACTCTCAACCCATTAGCTGGACAAAACCAATCATCCCGAATGTATTCTAATGTTATGTGAACTATTTACCTTATCCAAACCAAGGGTTCAAAGCGTATCGTTGTATTACGTTAATCCATAATCTTAGCTTATCCAAGTATCCCGAGTGAATCCTAATACTGTGTAAATGATTACCTTTAACTAGGCCAAACATCCCGACGCGTGAACCATTTACTTTATCCAAACCAAGAATTCAAAGCGTATCCTCATATTATGTTAATCAATAACTTTAGCTTAACCAGGTATCCCAAGTGTGTCCTATTACTGTATAAACCATTACCTTTAACTAGATGAAGCATCCCGAATGTATCCTAATACTATGTGGACATAACTTTATCTAAACCAAGGATTCAAAGCGTATTCGTATATTGTGTTAATTAATAACTTAAGCTTAACCAAGTATCCCGAGTGTATCTTAATACTGTGTAAACCATTACCTTTAACTAAACCAAGCATCCAAAGCGTATCCTAATATAGTTTTCATTGATCACTTTAGCCTCACTAAGTATCCAAAGTATCTTAATATTGTTTATTAATAACTTTACTTAACTTTACTTAAACCATGGATGCAGAGTGTATCCGAATAGCGTGTGAACTAACACCCTTACCTTCTTATCAATAGCTTAATAACCCTATCTTCTTATTGTATGCGGCGTTGAGGTATAATCTTTGTTCGTGTTCAATCCATCGTCTAGTACCTGGTGAATGTCACCACCAAGCATCAAGCTCCTGCGTGTTGCTGTATGTATACTCTTTACCAGGAGCCCGTACCCGGATACCAGCCGTGAAGTGTACGTGCATGGACCCATCCACACCTCTCTATACACCCCTCTTCCTTTGCTTACTAGGTAGGATGCTAACATTTTCTTTATAAATAGACTGATCGTGTCCTGCATGTCATGAACCTGTATAACCACGAACTACCAGGGCGGCCACATACGTTTATTGTGTATATTTCACGTATGTATGTCTCAATTGTATCCTAGCTGACGCTCAACACCGTATCACCCGTACTGCGGTAGACGTCTACAGGCATATGATTCCAGCAATATTTATTTATTTCTTCATGTTGACCAGTGTCTCGTATATCACTCTCCAACGTATTATAGGTAGCTTGGGTGGCAATGGTAAACACCCCGGTGCACAATTGCCTTTGTTTGCAGTGCGTTTAGAAATACATTTTCTCAGCCAACCGTTGCTCTGTTCGTCCCTATTGAACACGTTTCAGTAGTGCCCGTGTAGTCGTGTTAAACAGTCACGGACATACTCCTTTTTAATCACTGGCATGCTTTCAAACGTATTCCAATTGTCAATTGAGTCCTATATAAATATCGCTCTCGAGCGTAGCTTTATATAAACTTGGGCAGCTATAAAATAAATAGACATCTAAAGGTGAACCTTTATTCAATTTCTAGTGTGCCTTGTTTTATTCTGTTGCACTTCGAAGTATACTTTATAGCTTAGGTGGCAGTGGTAGGAATCCTGCGGCTCGCTTGTCTCGGCCTGGAGTATGATCTCAGATATGCCCTCGGATATATCTACATGTCGGTTCACTCCTAATTGTCACAGATATGTCCTCGGATATATCTATATGTAGGCTTACTTCTAAATGTCACAACAGATATGTTCTGGATATATCTATATGTCGGTTTTGTCCTGAGTATATATATATGTATATATATATATATATATATATATATATATATATATCGGTTTTGCCGTAAATGTCACTCCAGCGTGATTTATGTAACTTGGAGGTGGCCATATTGGTCATCTACAACCATGCTAGTCTTTTATTCCTGTATGTAATTAATTGTGTCCATATGTCAACCATGACCTGTATATCGCTACTTCGCATTTCCTCTCACAAGTATATAAACCATAGTCAATATACACAGTCGTTCTCTCGTCGTTTCGCACTAGCATGCTTTCATCCGTATCCCGCTGTCTATATATCATATATATATACATATATATATATAATTTATGTGGTCTCGGTGACACTCTAAGATATTCCCGAGTAGCTTGGGTGGCCATGTTGTACATCTACAGGCATGCTCATCTTAGGCACCAGTTGTACCATGTCACACCCACTGTCTGGGGCGGAGGCGCCTTTCGTACCGCACACATCGTAGTAGCCCTGAGTCTTCATAGATGGCGTGACTGTGTAGTGAAACGAAGTAGAGTACGACCATGACAGTGTTTGCTGTGTGCTGGTATTCATGCGTATCTGTAGTAGAGTGCAGTAGGGATCTTGCATATCAAATCGACTTCGATGGATGTGTCACACATCGCATTATCGATAAGTGCTGTACTGTGTGTTTGTAGAGCGTGGTGAAGAGGAGCACAGCCAATATACTATTCCTACCAGATGGCATCTCCTCGTGCCTGCATCAGTATAAGATAGAGATTCCCTATACACCCGATTCCAAACGTTATTGGAAACAATCAAGGTTCAAATGGGGAGAATCCACCCGACTTTACACACTCGCATGTGTATATGAACGCAATATCAACGCACGCCACTCCATACAATGAAGTGTTGATATATATTTGATTCCGTGATTGAGCTGATTTTTTCAAATATAGGCAGATGCTGAGAGCATAAAGCCTGGATATATCGTCAGATATAGGCCTATAAATATACGCACAGCTCATGCACACGCCCGTCTCAAGTGACCAACACTATGCATAGGTGCAGTGCTGACGATCAGTCTATTCCGCCTATTGCCCGACTATACTACACATGTCTGACATACATACCCCTGGATGCTTGTTTGTGCGTGTCTTTGGCGATGTCTTGACTCGGCTCATTCGTGTTCATAACGCCATCTGCATATCCAATCAACGGCTCACCACACTTATTACAGCCACTGCCCTTGATCCTGAATATTCAAACGCGGTTGAATAGGGTTAGCCCTGAATATTTAAGTCGGTTGAATTGATTCATTCCTGAATATCTAGGGGTGGTTGAATCCTGGATATCCAAGGGTAGTTAAATAGGTTTCTTCCTGAATATTTATGTCGGTTGAATTGATTTATTCCTGAATATCTAAGTGTGGCTGAACTGAATTAATCCTGGATATCTAGGGGTAGTTGAATTGATTTAATCCCGAATATTTAATGCGATTAAATAAACTTAATCCTGAGTATTTAAAAGTGGTTGAATCGAGCTAGTTCTGATTATTTTAAGTCTGGTTGAATAGTGTCAATCCTGAAAAATATGGTGCGGTTTAATTGACATACTCCCAATATTCGAGTGTAGTTGTATTGGTCTAATCCGTGTGGTTAAATTAATTCAATATTGAGTATTTAAGCGTGGTTAAATTGATCTAATCCTGAATATTCAAGTGTAGTTGAATTGAGCCAACCCTAAATATCTAAGTATGGTTGAATAGAGCCAATCCGAATGCTTAAGTGTGGTTGAATTGATTTAACCTTAAGACACATAGTCGGACATAGGACGAGTCGCATGAAGATAAACTAACAACGCTACTATCAATACCTGAACAACACTTCTACTGTCAGTTGTATGAGATAAAGCCTTATACGATCGATATTAGCTAAAGTTCGAAACCGCAATGTTTACTTGTGTCGATTACCTGTCAAAGATAGATTCCAGCTTGGTTACCAATGCCGACAGTAGGAGCCGTTCGTTGGCGTTCGGGTTCCAACAAGCCACCGCTATGTCGTACAGCTCACCAGACATGGACTCCATCGGTCTACACAGAAATCAGACAATGTGAGCGTAGTGTCGTACTACCGTGTAGTTATAATCTATATGTCACATGTCTGTGATATATATATATATAAATATATGTCGAAGACGTACAGTTCACCAGACATGGACTTCATCGGTCTACACAGAAATCAGACGATGTGAGCGCAATATCGTAATACAGTGTGGTTATAATCTATGCGTCACATTTCTGTAATATATATACACATTTCTGTGATATATATATATATATACGCCGGCAACGTACAGTTCATTAGACATTAACTCTATCGATCTACACAGAAATCAGACAATGTAAACTTAATGTCGTATTACAGTGTAGTTATAATCTATGTGTCACATTTCTGTGATATGTATACGCATGTGACGTATAGTTCACCAGACAGCAACTCCATCAGCCTACACAGAAGTCAGACAATGTGAACTTAATGTCATATTACAGTGTAGTTAATATATTTGTGTCACGTTTCTGTGATATGTATACGCATGTGACGTAGAGTTCATCAGACAGCAACTCCATCAGTCTAAACAGATTTCAGAGAATGTGAACTTAATGTCGTAATACACTGGATCTATAATCTATTAGTATCATCGGTCTATTGTTAATGTGACTGTGTTTTGGGGTCGCCTTCCTTCTTGCGCATTGTATGTCAGTCTAAACTCTGCATGTACTGACATGGTTGTATGATGTGCGCGTGTAAGACACACAGTACACTCTGCGTGTACTGACATGGTTGTATGATGTAGGCGTGTAAGACACACAGTACAGTGTAGCGTCCCAAGAACATGGCACGTGCTAGCAGTCTTTAATTCTGCAATCTGCAAACACAATACATACTATACTACAGTACAACACGCTATAGTACAATTAGACACGCTACACCACAGTATAACTCTGCCCACAAAAGCACTCAGGCTATGTATATAACAGTAGATATAGCATGTGTGTGTGTACCTTGCGAGGACATGGCGGGCAAACGCATACTACGAACGCGTTTTAAAGATACCTCTTCCTCGGTAATACAGTCTTCTCCACAGGGGTTTTTGCCTATATACAGCGGATACTACGTACATCACGTTCGTATACCTATTTATAAATAGGCTGGTATTCATATGATAGACATGGGTATAGGGTTCTCTCTCTCAGTAACAGTGAACTCGTACAACTAGACGAGAAAAACCCGCACAAGTTCCGTATATC